>OV049925.1:5832500-6120434 GCA_920104205.1 Eupeodes latifasciatus | reverse complement strand
AGTCCACCGCCTCCTTATGATTGTCACCAAAAATTGTTGTTTGTCCCGCGTTAGCTTAAAAGTTGTTTAACTTTACATTATTATAGCAAGTGCCAAAAATCAACAATATTACAATTGTTTGTCCACCCAAAAACAATATCCATTACCGAAAACCTAAATAGCACCATTATATGATTCCATATAACTCATACATATTTTTTTTTTACTAAATTATAACTGATTTCAATTTTATTTGTCCACAATTACATGTGACATCCCTGATCACATAACGGTATAATTTTGTATCATTTAATAGAAGCACAAACCAATATGGCGTCGTTTTAGTTGTGCAACCTGTCAGATCACGATCAAACATCTTCAACATCAAAAGACATTTGAAAACACTACACAAACAAAATCGGGCTTAAAAACAACAAAAGCCATGCATAGAACAATGGTAACTGCAAGTAGAAAGGATCTATTGAAGAGCTGTACAGAAATAAAACATCAGATTGAGGAAGAATATGGAGTCAAAATAACATCTGCATTGCGAGAACAAACAACAAACTTGAAAAAAACATTTAGCTTTTGCCAAGGAACATCTACGAAAGCCACTACAATTTTGGAAAAATGTCCTGTGGAGTGACGAATCCAAGTTTAACAGATTCGGTTCAAGAATAAAAGTAGGCTGGTATTCCATCCCAACAATTCCTTTCCAGAAACTCGTAGAAACTTTACCAAGGAGACTTAAAGCAGTTTTAGAAAAAGGCATCCTACAAAATACTAAACACAAAAACTAACTATTATGTACTAATTTCTCATCACTTATAGTTTTTTTTTTTCTTTGGTGCTATTTACATTTTCACATATTTTTAAACTTTTGAATTCCTTTTTTTTATTTTATTGTTATTATCTTATACACAATATTAAAAATTTGTTTTGAATTATGTTTAACGTTTAAAACTGAAATACATACAAAAAACCAATAATGTTCATATTTGACTTATTTTAATTTTAATGCCCTTTATTAACATTGTTAGGTATGAGTGCTTTTTATCTTTTCACCACTGTAGATAATAGACCTCCCGTTCACAAGTTATTCGAAACTTCTTTTTTTTATAGTAAGTTTTTTAAAAAATGCAAATCTCTCTTACACCCTCAAAAATTAAATTTCAACATCAAGGGTGATTTTTCGTTGTCCATTTTATTTTTTATAATTTCCATATTTACTTCCACTTGGATGTTATGTTATGATTCGACAGATCTGTCAAACTATAGATTTGGAAATGTCTCGACGCACAGTGCGGTATTTTGGTCGAAAACCTGGCCAAAAATATTTGGGCACATTTTTCATATCAAATAGGTACCAAATGACTAAAAAGTTATTTGGAAGGATAAATTTTCATTTTTTAGGTACAGTAAAACCCACTTAAATGCCCATCCCGATTAGCCCAAAGAAAAAAAATTATTAAAAATCAAAAAAAGCACGTACAACATTGCGTTATAATTTTTTTTAAAGCTAATATTTTATTCTTTGTTTTGGTTTTTGATTTAAGTTGTTTAATTAAATAGTTTTTGAGAAATTAAGTTTTAAAGTTGAAATTTAGAAAAAAAAAAATTGTTTCGGTTTTTAATTTATTTATTTTTAAAAATGTGTTTATCAAGGACATTTTTTGTGTCAATATTCAATGACCAGATATATTTTTAGTCAAATACAAAAAACCTCATTCCGATAAATGTCATAGTTTATAAGAAATTAGAAAAAAACTGAAAGATCCTTTTTCCTAGAAAATCCCTTTTTTCCTTTTTTTATGAGTGAAGTTTTCTTAATCCGGGTGTTCAACTTTCATTCCAAAATTTTATGTCCCAGTATACAGGTAACCAAGTCTAAAATACCTGCGACCCTCTGAATCCAAAATACGAAGAATTCGAGATGTGGATTAGTTGTATATTGTATGAGTACAGGTCAATTATTGAATAAACAGATTATTCCTTTTTTGTTTTTCCTTCCGCAACTTAGCAAGTAATAAAAAATGACCAGGATTAATTTAATTTTATAGTTTGTATTTTATTATTTATTGTTTATCTTTCATCATTAACATCTTCATCATTGGTATTTACAATCAAAAATTCGAGAGCCTCCTTTGAAAACGATTGTTTTTTTGTCTTGCTTGTCCTTAAACTACTGATATAAGGGTCTGACGTCAATAAAAGCCGGTTAAGCACATCCTCGTTGCATGCAGTCCTGGAGAATTTTCGTGAAAAGTTTTCCCTGTATTGGCGGAAATGCTTATTTCTAGCTTCAGCAGCTTCTTCGGACAACTGGCCGATTGGCAACAATGCATGGGATATGACACTGGTAGAGTGGATTGAAATCTTATGCACTGTTGGAGACATAGGCTGCCATGGATACAAGTTAACGTAATATTTAGCAGTATCTATCGTAAATTTTGCGAATTTTTGAAGATCTATCTCATAACCAGAGGATATCACCTCTAATATAATTTTGAATTTTTGTATCAATGATAAATCCACGCTTGTAATGGAAGCTGCTTCTTCTTGGCTATTAAAAAATCTGCGCGAGGTGTTGCCATCATTAGTGTTGCCATACCCAGCCTTTGGAATGTCCACCAGTAAGCCCATTTTATCGTGAAACTCGTATTGACTAGAAGTTAAATTAGCTTCGACGAATATCCTCAAAGCGTTTTCAGGAGTGTGCTTCTCAGTTTTCGGGGTTTTACTGCCAATCGCAGCTGCTTTCCGGAGCTTCATAGCCCTGGTTGGAGTTTGGGTCGCAACCTCCATCACTTTTGCGACATCAATATTTCCCGCTGCTCGTTGACTCATCTGTGCTGCGTATGTCAGTTCACCAAAAGACTCACTCTTTCGAAGTTCCTCTGTTTTTCGACGTTTTGTTCGGTCACTTGATTCCCCGAACTCTTTGCTTGGGCGACCTTTAGACTTTCCGGGAAGTATGCCAACAGGTAGCGCTACTTCTTCGCTAATCCACTCTTCATTCTTATCCAAGAAACGCTTTTCTGTGCAGTTGCAGGGTTGCCATCTCCGTTTATAGTTTGCTTTGAACGCCTTGATAATTTTTGTAAGTTCATCTATTTTCATCTATTTTCTCTTCATCTCTACATTTTTTATCCAAATCTTTAAGCTTACCGTCAAGGAGTCTTTTTGAGCTTCCTCTTACCAACTCATGGAGCTGTTTCCTGGTCAGAGACAAGGTGGAATTAGAGTCATCTGGAATAATATAAAAAATGTTTAGTTATGGTCGCTTGAAAGGAGTTTTTTTCAAATGCTTTGTTTTTTCTTAGGTGACAACTTGTGAATGGTTCTGAAATGCAGGATTGTTCTACATATCCAGAAGTTAAATAATATATATGACAAACTTTGTTGCGGGGTGTTGCCAATATTCAAAAACACTAATGTTTGGTAAAAACAACGGAAAAAGTGCAAATTTTGTAAGTACATTCTTTAACTCATCGATATGAAGAACTTATGTTGAATATATAAAAATTTCTTTGCTTAAAATATTGTACATACCTTGATTTACGATATCCATATCAAATTTTTTCACAAAAGTCACTTTTAAGATTAAAAAAAAAAAACACTTAGAAAATACACTTTTTTTTAAAAAATCGCAAACAAACTCGTGCTTATTCAAAAAGTGCAAGTTGCAACTGATGGTGTCGCGAACTGGGGTGACGAATTTATAGATAGACTTCACTAATAAGTAGCCTGGATATATACCTGTTATGGGACACATGCTTAATCCTGAGGGTGAAAGTTGACAAAATTGATTTATGACCACGTTTCAGGTCAAAATACCACACTGTGCGACGTTTCAAGGTTCCTAGAATCTAAATCCATGATTTTTTTAGAGCGATTCCCGCATGTGCATACGTACGGTGGGCTGTTTTTTTACTACATCACTTAAAAACCGTGAAAAACGTAGTTTACTTAAATATTTAACTTCTTTTGAAAATTGTTATTATTAACTAAAATTTATTTAAGTCCAATATACTCAAGGTTAAATCCTTAATACACGTTCAAAAAGTAAGACCATCTTACAGCTTCCACTTTTCCCCCTATTTTTGCTGAAGTAACACCAATTAAAAAAAAGGTCTTTTATCTTAAAGTTTCTTTTATCCAAAATCCTTCGACCTAAATTAATAATTCATAACTCAAAAAATATTAAATTAATTTTTGAAACAAATTTAATCAAAATTAAAAAAAAAAGAAGTAAAACCTATCACAGCAGGTAGGAATTGAATTTTCATCATATACAAAATGTTGAACCATTTATAATACCCTCTCCCAAACATTGCAGGCGTGCGGGTGTTTCCTTTGCCTTATATTGTAATTAAATATTTTTTTTTCTTTAATCTTTTAAACAATTATTGTTATTATTTTCTTCCCTTAGGTTCGGTAGTCTTTTTTACCCCTCCTTTCAACTTCCAATCCGCCGTCGTCGTCGGTCGCTCGCTCCTCTCCACCAAGGAACATTATCAAATTATGTTCAATATTAAATGTCATTTCCAGTTGTGTGCTTTCTAAGTTTAATTACATAAAAATTCATAAGACCCACACAAAAAGCCTTCCAGGAAATTTTTCCCCAAAATACGTAACAAGAAAAAAAAAGAAATGGAAAATAAAAGAAAATTAATGTAGAAATATCAGACGAAATTTGACTTACTTTCATCCCGAACTTAATTAATTACATCAACATACTTAGCTCTAATAAAAGTCAAGGATTTAACGTTACAAATAGATTTCGTCAATTTAAATAATCCTGGAACAAAAAATTGAGATTGTAAGGTTCAAAAGACGACTTTAAGATAAATATTCACTTCAGTTTCGTCTAACTTATAGTTTTTTTTTTTTTTAACTGAAGAAAGAACCTGGAGAAGGTTGTAAATTAAAATATCTTAAATCGACTGATCAGCTGTAACGTCCAGACTATGAAATCTCATATAGAAACTTCAAAGATAAACGAAAAATCAAAAGAAAAAGACGAAGACGAAGAAATGAAATACACCAAAGAAAAGGAATGGTAAATCTTTAAATCAATTTAAAAAGCTTTTAATAGAAAAACAACCCTTGTTGGTTCTGGGCCATATTTGAAGAAAGGTCTACGGCTGTGGGTTGTATTAAAGATGAGTGGTGTATGGGGGTTATAGGGGGGTAGCTACTGTACACTATAATGAAAATTATTATAATTTTATTTAACCTTCGTCGCATCTTTAGATCTCATTTTTATCGAACAAAAAACAGAAGAAAAAAATCGCAAGTTTAAAAAGTGAGCCGGAAAGGCTAAGATGTGAATTTGTTTTATATTCCCTCAGAAACCACCCCCTCCTCCGAAAAAAGAAAAAAAAAATAACCGAAGAAGGAGCAAAGAAGAAGAACATTTTTTTTATTCCTTAGGAAAAAGTTTCTTTTTTAAGTTTTGTGTTAAAAAAATTAGCATTTTCAAACTCGCAACACCATCCAACACCCACCACCCTATATAAGTATGTACAAGGTTCAATTTTCATTATCATGTCTCGAGGCTGCATGCCTTCGAGGCTAAATATGTAAGAAAAAATACAAGAATGGAAAACGAAACCAACACCGCCGCCGCCGTTGCCGCTCTACCACCGCAACGCCATCCACCCTCGCCGCACCACAACTGCTGCCGCTGTATATAGCTGATGGAAAAGACATATATAGAACGACGACGAAGAATCGACTGAAGATGATGACGATGTTGAAAATCTTTATTAAACTTTATGACACTATAGAAGATGATTTTTGTTTGGGAACATTCATGCCATGGGGATGCCATTTTGCCATTCCGGATGAGAATAGAATCCTTTGATTCTCCATCCTATAGGAATAGTTTCTTGCATCCGCACCAAACCAACCAAACCAAACCAACCAAAGGCAATGTTATTGACGCCGCCGCCGACGCTGGTGCTGCTGTTGCCGCCGCCTTCAACGTCGTTGTCGACTATGGCATCGTCGCCACCACGACAATGTCTTATCTACAACAGACAAACGTGCGCCACATGGCGGTGATTGTGCGGTGGTATATATTTTGGGCTCTATAGAAATAAACGAGTTGCGGTTTTGTTGCTTTTAGCTTTTTGTCGATTATGTAAAGGGTGTTTCAGTATTTAAAAAATAATTATTAATTTAATTACGTTTAGTTTTGAAAATCGTCCTTTTACGCAATCATTTTTTATAGTTAGTAAAGGATACTTTTAATTTGGGACTGAGAGTACCAATCAAAGATTTAAGAAGAGCAAATGGTTTTAAACAATGTTTGGAAATTGTATTTTTTAGTAAATAATATTATGCAATTTCTAAATTTAAATTTTGATAATTTCAATTGAAGTTTTGATAATTTCACTTTAAATTTTGATAATTTCAAATATAAATTTTGATAATTTCAATTTAAATTTTGATAATTTCAAAAGCTTGATGCTTTTTCAGAGTTTCTAAATAAAAGCTATTTGCGGTAGACAATTATCTTCAAACCATATTCCTTCAACTTATCGAACATTTTGTTCATGAATAATAAAGGAAACAGAATGCCGCCCTGAGGTATTCCGCAAAATACAGTCTTTTGTCGAGTTTATAGGAATTTATGACTTCTACTGCTGGAAAAAATATTAAAAAATACTTCTCAATTTATTTCCAATTCTCAAAGAAGTCAATAAGAAATATTTAAATTAACTATTACGTGAAGGGGTTTCTGTTAGGTCCGTTGTTCTTCGAAGTTAAAAGTCTTGAAAGATTCTATGAGCTTGGAATTTCAAAAACTATTATTGAGTGAAATGTATTCAAAAAACGAAGCCAACATTTAAATTTTAAATAAGGTTAAAAATATTAAACAAAATGATAGTTCATAACAAAAAGTGTAGGAAATTTCAAATAAAATTTTAAGAAAGTATATTTAGTACTCAATAAAAAGGCTCAACAACTATCGAACAATTTATATTAAAAGTTCTGTTTGTTTAATTGTTGAAAGTTGTGTTCAAATTTTAAAAATGAATTATTAGTTTCTGACACAAAAAGATGTAAAAACTAAATTAAGTTTTCCAGTTCCTTATGATTTTTAAGACAAACAGTATTGCGATTCAAAATAAAATGGGTTTTCGGTGTTTGGGTGTTGAAGTTCCGAAAAGTTCATAATTTAGTTTAAAAAATTCTAAAAGTTCAAATATAGTTTTTATAATTCTGGCTGTAAAATGTCTTAAACTTTCTGAAAGTTTAAATTTAGTTTTTATAATTCTTGCTGTAAAATCTCTTGAATTTCATATTTTTTTGCCTTTGGGGTTGAAATGGTTTTTTAATTTGTCTCATATGCAAATTCTGCTTTTCAAATACAGAAATACTTCCATTTTTGAATTAGTTGTCGAGAATTTATTGTAAATTTATCATACATTTATTGTTAAATGTGTCGTGAATTTTTCGTGAATTTGTCGTAAACTTGTCGTAAACTTGTCGTAAATTTGTCGTAAATTTGTTTTAATTACATTTTGAATAAATAGACTTTGCTTTCGTCATGAAACCTTTAAAAATATATCAGAAAAGTTTCAATTTTGTGGTCTCACAGGAAAACTACTAGGAAAGAAAGAGTTAAGAGCTTCAAAGTCAAACTCAAAATGAAAAATAAAGTATGTATTTGTTTGTCGTGAAAAATTTCACCATAAATGAAAAACTTCTAAAATGTAGTATCCTGAAGGAAATCTAGCACGCTCCTGACGATACTACATATTTTAACTATGGAAATTGTTTTAACAACTCTCGTAAAAAGTCTACTTAAAGTTGTGCCGCACAAAAATTGTCGCCATCTTTTTTCTTAAAAAAATTGAAAATCTAGCACTAACATACATAAAGTATGTTTTCTTAAGAGATTTTTACTATTGAATTTGTTTCAACAGTTGTCCATGTCTTTTAATAAGTTGTGCAATTTCTCGTCCCTAAATTGTATACTTCCTAAATTAATGAAACACTACCTAAAAGTAGCATTTCCTTCAAAAAGTTGAAAATGTCTCATAAAACTACATTTTAGTTTCTTACTATACTGTACTCGTACACAATTAAATGATTTCAGACTTTAATTGACCAAAAGAGACCATAAAACACTTTTTTGGGTCACTTGGGCGTATACGTATTTTTTATTATTTTATTATATTTTAAATATAATTATTTTTTTTTTTTTTTCAAATTTTGTTTGTACAGTTTAAGTTGCTTTTTATTATTTAAGGGTTTTTCTTAATTGATTACATTCTGCTATCGGTTGATTATAACCAGTTTCGAACTATTTAATAGAATGAACGTTTTGAAAGTGTACATTTAAAAACAAGGTTATCACAGCAGAAGTGATGTGAGTTGGCCACCTAGGTCTCCAATTTCGATTAGTCTTCGTCTGCTTTTTAATTGAAAAGAAAACACAATTTAAAAGACACAATTTACGGAGACAAGAAATCAAAGCTATTCGTGAATTTGAGCTTGATTTTTGAGCTAGAGTAAAGAAAAATAAGACTTTCCAGACTTCCTTAAAATAAATACAAAATTACTTCAGAATAACTTAAGGAAAAGACAATACATTCTTTACAATCCTCTAAAATTCAAACTTTTTATAATTTTATAATTCTTTTTCAAGTCAACAATATGCATAGATCCTTAAGTCCAGTGTATCCCTTTGAAGCATAAAAAAACATTTTTGATTAAAAAACAGCATTGCAAAGAAATTAAAAAAAAGGTAAGCGCAACAGCTCATGTTAAAGAACCTGAGCCTAGATATCAATCTAAAGTCACTCTAACTCCTCAACAGAATAAAGCTTGCTTTTAAAACAAACAACAAACTTAAGGTTTCTGTTCCATCATCCTATTGTGATTACTAGTTTTTCCAAAGTGAACTATGAAAAATAAGACTTCCTTATCTTATCCTAGACACCTACACCTATAGAATGTACATAAGTACTCCTTTGGCGAGAGTATTTCTCTCTTTTTTTTTTTTTTCTTCTTATTCTAGGTCCCTTTACCTATGCAAATGTACCTTAGCCGAGTCGCGCCATAGGAAAAGGAAGGTTAAATAAGTGTGAAAGCGTATTCAGGAAGGCTTCCCAAAGAAGAAATAAAGAAATAAATCACAGAGTACGAACACAGCAAGGATTTCCTGCTGACATATGAATTGAAAATCAGCATCCATTTAGTTTATTTTTTTTTTAATCCAAGTCTTGTCAATCAGAAAAAATCTTTCCCTTATACTAACTTATATATGTTTGTATGTACACGTATAGGTACATACACCTTTTTGCATGCATCACATTCAAAGGCGAACTTTTTGAGAAAGAAATAGAAGAAAAAAAATAAGAAGAATCCTTTCAATCCGAGACACCTTGTGTTCAGTAGGTATAGTAGGTAGGAGGTATGTATACGGTTATATTGCTGACAGGATTTTTAATTTAATACCACTCTAGCGGAAGGATGAGGTTAAAAGCGGAAATAGACAAGCCAAAGAAGAAGGAGAAAAGTCATTTTCCTCTCGCACAGTCATTCTGAATGCGTGTGTATCGAGTTTATGTATTCTTCCCTTAAGGTGCAAAAAAAAAAAATGAAGAAAAAATACAAAACAGATGCAAAGAACGAGAAATGAAACGAAACGAACAACAAGAAGAAGAAGAAAAAGAGAAGAAGAAGAAGGAAACTCCTGGCTACAAAAAAAAAAAAAACCGGCATGTTAAATGTGAAACAAGATAAGAAAAAAGTTATAGCCCATCATTATGGGTGGTTCTGCTGGTTAAGGGATGAGATTTATGGTGGGAGAAGGGGTGCGGTGGGTAGGTTGACTGCTAAAAGTCGAGAATAAGGGTGCTTTGTGACTGTGTGTGCTTTATGATTATACGTGCATGCACGACACACAGCAGCTTATTCCGGGGGTTGATTGATGCGGAAAACATTTTAAATTCTTCGCACATTCCGAAACCCTCAAACTATTCGATATATATGATGAAGGAATTTTCAACAACCCACCAACCCCCCCGCCCTCATCATGATCATCATCATCAGAAGCAACATTATCATCAATATGTGTTGCTTTACCCTACCACCCCTATTTTGTATCCTTTGTCATAAGTGATATCCTGGAAATAATAATTCGACGGCTTTCGCTTTTAATTAAACATTTAACCAAAGAGATACATAAACTTATATCCATTAAATCGCTTGATGGATAACACGGGCTAGATTTACAGCTTCCAAAGGATGTCATGAAAGTGACACAATGGAAACAGTAGCTACATGAGTTTCCTTTTTTCCTTTCTGTTATTTTTTATCATCAACACGTAGGTACATATAGGTGGCTTTTGGGAAAAAAGGAAAGCAAGGATTTTAAAAGGAAAGGCTAAAATAACATATCCCCCACATCCTCCGATATCATTTTCCAGTAGTTACGAGTTTACCTTTTTTTAAGCATTTATACGAATGTGAGGAAATTTCGGTGTACTTTGTGGCCTACCGAGCTATATATGGTATATATGGATTCTGTAACAAAACACTTATTTTGATAGGGACTTTATAGCAGATGATACTTTAGAAGGTAACAAAACAGTAACAGAACCAACACAGATACAAAATATATATACCTCCGCCACAGGCCATATGTTAATGAGTTCCGTTTTCGTTAAACGAAAAACCTGCTCAACCCTGAATAATAAAAAAAAAAAGATCGACAAAAAGGAATTCAAAATAACGTCCTATATCAACCATCAACCAAAATTGATTCAAGCTTAATGGGGAAAGGTTAATTTCACATCTCATTATCCTAGAAATGTATAAATTGCAAGCGTGATGGGCTGAAATGATTTTTCCGAGCTTAACAAAAAATCAAAAAATAAAAATCATAAAAACTGAACTGAACTGAAGCTGCGAGTAGGGTTGTATACATAAGTAGGTACCTAGTTAAGGATGGGAAAGGATTTTTTGTTGTTGTTATTGTTGTATGGTTCTGTTTTATAGCCATAAACAACGAAGGACGAGGACTTGTTGTCACGTTTGGTTCTTTACTCGATTGTGGGTTGGGCCATTCTGAGCTGTGCTGGGCTGAGTTGGGCTGAGTTGGTGATGTTGCTTTTTTGTATTTTTCGTTGTTACTTCATTTTAAGTGTTTCATCTTTAGCAGCTTTGCCCCATTAAGCTGTTTGATGGTAAATATGACAATGACAAGGAGTAGCTTTTTACATTACTCTTTTTCTTCCATCACCACTCTCCCTCCCTTAAGCATCACCACGCGCCACCAAACAACAAAAAACATTATAAGAATTACATATATACGTTTTGGCATTATTTAAGGATCCTGAAAATGACTTTTTGAAAATGTCAATACCAATATAACAACGTATGTATGTAGCTACTCTTCTTGTTCATTGCACATTCATTATTAATCAGTTTTCGTTAAGCTGACAAGTTTTGGCCAACAAGCTTCATGATTGTTCTCTTTCTCTTCCTCTTCATCAGTTCGAAATCGGGATTGGGGTGTTTTGAGGACATCATCAAATATGCATGTGGACAGATGTAGCTTGAATGGGTCTTTACAGACCAATTGTGCCCTTAAGGGAAGCTTATACAGTTTATGTAAGTTGATGTTGTGTTACCTACTTAGGTTATATGTATATAGGTACACATTACAAATAACACATCTATCTACCTTAACTTACATATGTTCTCTCTTAATATTACAACAGGAAGTCATTAAGGAGTTACAGATGAACACTTTCTAATGTCAAATCTATTTTAAGTATACATAAACGAGTTTGCTCAAGGGCTTGTGTAATTTTTTTTATTTTATTTGTTAATTTTATAGTTTATAAAGACATGGTTTTGAGGAGCTTATATGGATTTTCGTGGAAATATTAAGTCAGAATTTGTTTAGGATTAGACTTTGCTCGACTTAAAAAAACAGTTTCATATTTTCTTAGGAGGAGAATCTCTGAATTGGTTTTGATATTAAGTGGCAAAAAGTTGTACGAAATTGTATTTTTAAATAAGCCAAATTTTTTTATTTACAGAACTAAGAAATGTGTTTACCAAAAGGTAAAAAAAAAACCTCCCAAGGGTACCAGCTACGAACCGAAGCCTGTAAAGACGATCAGGGGAACATCGTAGTAGAACCGCAGTCTATGTTGAGAATATGGAAATACCACTTCTCCAAATTATATAACGGCGATGACGAACCAAATTCCGCTGTAAGGGAGATATAACCACTCAACCTAGGCGACCCGGCCTAGACCAAGTGAAGATAGCTATATCTAAACTGAAGTCAAACAAAGCTGCTGGAGCTGACGGTATCGCTGCCGAACTATTCAAAGCAGCAGGCGATTACTTGGTACGAAGCATGCACCAACTCATCTGCAAAATATGGTCGGAAAAAAGCATGCCCGATGAGTGGAATCTCAGCATAGTTTGCCCGATACATAAAAAAGGAGACCCTTTAAATTGCGCCAACTACAGAGGGATCAGTCTTTTTAACATTGCATGTAAGATTCTTTCTGCCGTATTATGTGAACGTCTGAAGCCGCTCGTCAACAACCTGATAGGTCCTTATCAGTGTGGCTTCAGACCAGGAAAGTCCACTACCCACCAAATATTCAAACTACGGCAGATCTTGGAAAAAACCCAGGAGCTTCAAATCGATACCCACCATCACTTTACTGATTTTAAAGCCGCGTATGACAGCATCCATAGGGAAGAGCTCTACAGAGCAATGTCTAGTTTTGGCAAACTTATCCGTTCGTGCAGAATGACGATGGAGAATGCACGCTACTCCATCAAGGTCGGAAAAGATCTCACCGATGCATTTGATGTCAAAAGAGGTTTAAGACAAGGCGATGCACTGTCATGCGACTTCTTCAACATCGTTCTGGAAAGAATTGTGCAAAACTCAACCGTCAACACTAGAGGCACAATCTTCCAAAGGTGCATCTAATTACTCGGATACGCAGATGATACTGACATAATTGGAAGATCAAAGCGTGATGTCAGTGGAGCGTTTTTGAGCATTGCGAAGGAAGCGAAGAAGATGGGTTTAGTGATCAATGAGGGCAAGACCAAGTATATGCTGTCATCAGAAAAGGACATTGAACAACGACGTCTTGGACAAAACGTCACCATGGACAGCTATAACTTCGAGGTAGTTAAGGACTTTGTCTACCTAGGCACCGCTATAAACACAGGCAACGACACCAGCTCTGAAATCAAACGAAGAATAACTCTTGCAAATCGCTGCTTCTTTGGACTTAGAAGGCAATTGAGAAGTAAAGTCCTCTCTCGAGCATCTAAAATCACCATCTATAAGACACTTATCATCCCGGTTCTCATTTATGGCGCTGAGGCCTGGACCCTGTCAAAGAACGTCTTAGGATGCTTCGAGAAAAAAATCCTTCGGGTGATTTTTGGTCCCGTACGTATAGATGGAGAATGGAGGAGAAGATATAACGTCTGCAAATAGAAGCATATCGTTTTCCAATATGTTTCTTTAGTCATAATATTTTTGATCCAAAAGATAGAGCCCACTAAATTATAAGAAATCAACAATTCAGGGACCACCTGTCTCAGGAAATGAGAACAATCAGCAGCACAATACATGACGACATCGAACAATATTGGAATGCTGTCAAAAATGTTTTCATTTCAGGTGCTGACAGAATAGTCGGTCGGAAAGAAGGAAGCAAGGAAGAATCCTGGGCAAGTATCAACGAACGCAAACTGTTAAGGGCTCGAATACCTGCTGCACAAGGGGAAGAAAGAAATGAGTTGGAATGAAGCGCCCAAACAAACTAATCTCCGCATCAACCTCCCAGTAAAGATGAGATCGTTGCCATAATTAAAGCACTTAAGAAAAACAAATCGGTAGAACTTGGTGGAATTCCCGCAGAGCTTTTACAAGCTTCATCCGCTCAAAAAAGAAGCCAGGACCACCGAAAGCTTCCCCGATGAGTGGAAAAAGGGAATGATCGTCCAGCTCCCAAAAAAAGGAGATCTTACAAAGTGCGAAAACTGGAGAGGAATTTGCGTTCTATCTGCCATTGCCAAAATAGTAGCAAAAATCATACTGGAACGCATCAGAGAACACCTTGAGGCCACACTCGATGCCGAACAACCAGGATTCCGCGCTGGATCCTTCCTGTATTGATCATATCAACACCCTGCAGATCATTATTGAACAGTGCGTTGAATATCGAGCACTACTACACCTGCTGTTCATCGACTTCGAGAAGGCCTTTGATAGGGTCAACAGGGAGTATACAGGGAGAACAACTAATTTCTATTATAAAGGCAACATATGATGGATCCAAGTGTTCCATTCTGCATGATGGTAGGTTGTCAGAAGGTTTTGTAGGTTTTGAAATCCGTAGCGGAGTCAGACAGGGCTGTATTCTTTCGCCAATATTGTTTTTGTTTGTGATAAGCGATGTACTGCGGGCAGCTTTGTCAGGTAGCGGAGGGAATCTATTTAAAGCACTTGGATTACGCGGACGATGTTTGCTTACTCTCTCATAGGATCATAGATCTCCATCAAATGACAACAAGTGTGGAGAGAGAAGCAGAAGTCGTGGGGCTGAAAATTAATTCCGGTAAAACAAAAATGATCAGCCTCGGAACCCGACCATCCTCTCAAGAAAATATTTTCTCGCAACCGGTGGAAAAACTGGAGAGTTTTCAATACCTTGGAAGTATCGTCTCCATCGAAAGCGGAACCCAACAAGACGTCATCTGCCGCATCAGCAAATCAAAAGCGGCGTTCGATATGCTGTTGAAAATTTGGAGGAATAACTCTATCAGCTTAAGAACAAAGCTACGACTGTTTCGCACAAATGTCGAATCTGTGCTTCTATATAGGTGCAGCACCTGGAAGGTTACTTCAGCCATTACAAGAAAGCTGCAAACCTTCGTGAATAGATGTCTTCGCAACATCCTAAGGATTTTCTGGCGAAACCGTATATCAAATGAGGTCGTATGTTACAAATGGTAGGTAAAGTTTTCTTTGGAAGTCCTCTTGTTTCGGCTGGTTTTTGTGTTTTATATTGGTCGTTTAATACTCGAGCCACAACACACAGAAAATGATGAAGTGCTGTTGCAAAATCAAACGGCGCATAGTGGCCCGTTTATGCAAAACTGCTTGCAATATTCATTTTTCGAGTGTGTCTATAATGCAAAACTTTTTAGTTTACTGGATTCACAAATATTTGATGCTCCAGTAATCGAAAAAATTATTCAATTCGGGTTATTGGTGTGCCTTATAGAGCAGGCCAAAGTTGAAGATTTTTTATAATGATAATTTTTTTTATTTTTTTATATTTTTTCTTAACTTTGAATGTAAAAACTAGAAAAAGGGCTTCGAAACGCTTTTCGTTTTTGTTTTCATAATATGCATTGCCATTATTTAAATCGATAATTAAAACAAAAATATTTTTTAATTGTTTAATTTAATGTTTTTGAAAAAAAGATTCAACGAGTGGTGCTAAGATCTCAACTGATTCAGAATCCTTACATATTTCTTAACATAAATCCAAAAGATCAACTGCGTCATTTTGCATCGAACTGAGCAAGGGAGATTTGAATTGATAAAGTCAGTCATTTTCCCCCCTTTTTTTATGGAAAATTCTTTTTTATGGATTTTTTTTTGTTTTGTGTGTGGTGGATTTAAAAAGATGATTTTATTTAAAAAAAATAAATCATTTTTATTTTTTGTTTATTACCTAAGATTTTCAAGAGTTTTAAAGCTAATTTTTTAAATCCTGCAATAAAATTTTAAATAATGCATTTGTTTTCGGGTACGATTGAATTATGGATCAGGTACTTTTATTGATAAGGATTAAGAATTTATTGATAAGATTTAAGGATAAAACAATGTTGGAATACGTAGTATAAAGGTAGACAGACAGGTAGTTTTATTGGGGTGTCTTTAAGTAAAATTAATATAAGGATTAAAGAGTCTTAAGTGCAGGTATTTACTCTTAGGTGTAAAAAGATGAAACATTAGTCTAAAATAATCATTTAAAATTTAAACGAGCGTCCGAGCAGTTGCTTTTATTTTTCAAAACAATTTAAAATGGATATTCCGAATGAGGATTTGTTTGAACTTTTTGTCAATGCTAGCCCTTGTAATGAGTTTATATCTGCCGTGGAAAGTGAATACCAACTACCAGATGCAAATGCAGTCAAACAAATATTAAAACAATTTTATTACAACCTTGATAGAAAATGGATAGCAGCCAAAAGATCGAGAAATAACTTCAAAAAGAATGCAGAATAGCTTTTAAACAGAAGAAGCGGATGATCTCCCAACTACATCAAGAGGAAGACCAAGGAAGCCAGTCAATGAGTGCGCAACATTTACTAAAAAAAACAAAAACTAATAAAAGCTACAAAGGAGATATCTACAGAACATCTCTCTGAAGCTTTGAGTATAAGATACAATAAGGACCATGAAAAGGGGAAGAGTGATATAATTCAGGCAATATCTTCTGCAAGTCCACTTCGTGTCAAAAGAGTCAAGGAAAGAATTCACACTCCCCAACACAATCCCATAAAATACACCAGTGAGAACGCATTAGCTTTGTTTATGGATTTGGGACTATCAAAAGAAAAATATAAAATCCTGAGAACTTCGCTTAGACATCACAACATAGATGTCTTGCCATCCTACAATATGATTACGGTTGCGAAAAAAGAAGCAGTTCCCGAAAACTGTGAAGTCACGGAAATTTTAGCTAGAGTGAAACTTCAAAACATGATGGATCATACAAGCAAAAAATAAATACAACAGATGGTGAAACAGACGCACACATGTTCATGGCATCAGTTGTCCCACTTCGACTCAATAGTACAAATGGGGAACATTGGAGGAACCCTCGCCCATCATCAGTTCATTTCTGTCGGCCCATTATGTTCCAATATGTTAAAGAGACTAGTGACATCATAAATACCACAGTTAATAATATTAAAAGTCAAATAGCAGATATTCAACCAACAATATATAAACTTAATGAAGAAACAACTATAACTGTGAATCACGAGTTCTTTTTAACTATGATAGACGAAAGAGTATTAAACGAATTAACGGAAACAAAGTCTACGCGGTCATGTCCGATATGCAAAAGAACACAAAAGAACTTCAATAAAGATAAATCAATTGAGGACGAACATAATTACGAATATGAAATCTCTCCACTGCACGCTAGAATCAGATGCATGGAATTTATTTTGAAGCTTGCGTAGCGTATACTCTTCGACAAGAAGGAGAAGGTACTGATGAATCGATTGGGACCAAGGAGGCGGAAAAAAGAAGAAAAGAGATCCAAAGGCGTTTTCGCGATGAGCTTGGCCTTGATGTGGATAAACCAAAGCAAGGGTTTGGACACACTAATGACGGAAACACTGCAAGAAGATTTTTTGAACAGTCAGATGCAACCGCTTGAATAACTGGAGTCAATGGAGAAGTTATAATGAGGCTCAAAATAATATTGAACGTTTTGAATTGCAGAGAAGTAGTGAATGCAGTTAAATTTGGGGAGTATACTAAGAAAACGGCAGAGCTTTTAAAACAAAAGTATCCTGAAAAACTACTCACACCTACTCTACACAAAATATTGGTGCATAGTCAAAATATCATTGAATATCAATCACTACCACTTGGAGCACTGTCAGAAGAAGCCCAGGAATGTAAAAATAAAGACTACAAGAAATATCGACATCAGAATACGTGTAAAGTTTCAAGGTTTTGGCAGAATGAGGACCTATTTAACATGCTTGCAACCTCTTCGGATCCACTTATTTCTTCCTTAAGGCATGTGAGAAGCCAAAAAGATCTGAAAGAACGATACTCTCCAGAAATGATGAGTTTATTACACATTTCCCCGGACTTAGATGATAGTTTTCAAGAAATTTAGTGTTTATATATTAATTTGTTTTGTCTTTATTTCTTTTTACACTGTTTGACTTTTGATGATATATCACCAAAATACATTATGTATTCTTGAATACTGGAAAATAAAAAAAAATCCTTAAAATTAAAAAAAAAAATACTTTTTTCCCACTTTTTCACTCGAATTGGTCCTTTTTCTTTTTGCTCTACTGTTTCAATTCACTTAGATTACTTAAAAAATTGATTTTGACGATTGCATATTAAAATACCGCTATGTTTATCACCTTTGTTAAAACTTCTTATTTTAACACAAATTTCTGAAACACCCTGTTAACATTTTTTTTTAAAAGTCACAATTTTTATAGCTTTGGAAATTTCCTTCAAGATAAAAAAAAAATAAAGCAATATCTTTATTCGTGTAGGAGATATGATTTTTGCAACTAAAAAAGTCAAAACGGGCCACTGTGCGGCGTTCTTATTAAAAACAATGTTTTATGCATCCCATTTTTGTTTAGTTTCAAAGCTTAAACCTAATATTTAAGTTATTATTTATTAAACAAAATATTATTTTAAAGTCGAAATCCTTATTCGTCCTTGAGATATTTCTCATGATAAAAGTTATTCCAAATATACGGGCAGGCATACAGACGTGTGAAAATTTGAATTTATCAATTTTTTGATTTTGTTTAGAATACAAATTTTCCATTAAAATTCAAATTTATTATTTTCAAGCAAATTCTAACACCACGAATAATGAATGAACTTTAAAATTATATGTATAAATAAATTTTGTATCACATTTAAGTATTAAACAGATTTAACATTCGCTTTGACACAAACTATTGGAATTGTTTTTCTCTATAATAAGTGATAAATAGCCTGCAGAATAAAATCTGCATAGTTATCACTTTTCTAAACTCAAAATACCAAAAAACCACCACATCACCAACCCCAATCCTCACAAAAACATAAAACAAAAGTGACATTTGCTTTGCATTATTTTATGCTAATTATGCGAAAAATAACTTGATATAAATCGATATGTACAATGTACATAGGTAGATTTATATCACTATTATTTGTATTCTATGAAAATGATGTTTTGTGATACTTTAATGCTCATTAGAGATTTATTCGAGTATTGAAATGAATATACTATACAAATTTAATCAAAATCGTATAATTTTTAGAAATCACAATAGAAAACAAATTGGATTTAAAATTGATTTACCAACTTCAATATAACAACTAATTTTCAAAAAACCATCCCAAATAAAAAAGAAATATCATAAAAGGATTCAATCTAATAATCTCATTTCTCTCGTCCTGCCTGTCTCTATAAATAAATATGTAGATGGTGCGATAAATAATAAAAATAAACTAAAATAAAATAAAAGCAACTAACCACATACAAAAACCACTGCAAACCGCATTAAATGTTCTAGATTGTAAATTGACCAAAAAAAATAAAAAAATAAATTAAAAAAAAATAACGATTTCAAAAACAGTCTTTCCGCTTCAATTTATATGCTATTAGCTTAGCTAATACCATTTTCAATAAACCCCCTTGTTTCATATGAAAAACCAATTTGTTTTACTAAAATTTAATCATGCATATATGTATTTGGAAATTTTCATAAAAAGCCAATATTTACCCTGAAAAATGATTGCAGGGGGTAATTGTATCGTATATTGGTGTAGGGAAACCCTCATTCTAATATTCAACTATCTTTGCCTCCAAAAAATAACCCCTAAAACTCCATCCCTTCCTGCCTTCGCTCTCGACTAAAATTGAATAAAATATGAATTTTCTGTTTACCACCCATAAAAAGGAGACACTAACAAATTCTAGAATAAAAAAAAAAATAAAAAAATAACACAATAAAAGAATAAAAAAGGAAATAACATAGAAAAATGAAGGAAACACCAACAACAACAAAAAACAGCCACATAACAAATTGGTTGCCTCTAAGCATATTTCCAACACTAACTCCATCGCCACCATTTTTGTTTTAAGTTTTTCTTTTTGTCTGCCTTTGTGTCGAGTCGAGAGTATCTATAGTACTACAATGTTACCGTTTGAATTTTGTTTCTTTTTGGATCCGGGCTCCGGATACCCTTGCCCTACCCGATCCCCCTCACAAACGTTTTCCATTTTATTATTACGAAATCGACACACCTACGAGTAGCTAGGTATGTTGCATATAACATAACTCTCCCTCTTTTCGGTTCTGTACGTGTTTTATTTCTGTCAGTTTCATTTGCACACGCAAAATAACACAAAAAAGAAAAGAAAAAAGGATATCAAAACAGTTATTTCGTCCTTTTTTTTTGTTGCAAAAATGATCTAATTCCATTGTTTCAATGAGAAAAAGAACGTAGATATTTCTATATATGTATGTGAGAAAAATGATTTCACATGCAAAACTGTGTCTGTCGTAACTAATGGCAATGTTTTAATGGTGCAATGTTAAGCGATCCGTATTTATGTGTCCAGTGCATTGTTAACGGGGGTGGATTGGGATTTTCTTTAGTTGGCTCTATACTTAGGCGGCAAAATTTTGTAATGTTTTTAGTCTCGTAAAATCTGTAACCAAATCGATGCTCCCCAAAATCCCACCGAAAATCCCCCAAAATCCAAGTGAAAACCCCCCAAACCCAAGCGAAAAACCCCGAAATCCAATCGAAAATCCCAAAAATCCACACACGTTTTCAAGTGGATAAATTTAAAATTCATAACTTGTATAATACTGAAATCCAAAAAAATTCATTTCAATATGTGGTTTTAGGTTTTAAGGTTTTTATTTGGGTTTTTTGTTTTTGTGAAGTCTGGGATTTTGATTTCGAAATTTGTGTTTAGTTATACTGATTACGTATTTTTGTTCTACAACTTTCAAGATTTTGGTTTAGAGGTATTATGATTTCTAAATTAGAATATTTTTCATTTTAAAATGGAGATTTTGTGTTTGGGATTTCTATTTTGGGGTTTTCAAGGAGTTTTGGTTTTGGATTATGAAGGATTAAAGATTTCATAGTTATGTATTAAGATTTTGGATTTTAGTTTTGGGATTTTGGACTCTCTTTTTAGGGATTATTAATTTTTTTTTCTTGAGTCCTCTGAAGTTGGAAAATAGATATTTTGTGTCAGGGTTTTTGGTTTTCAAGCTTCCTATTTGGGGGTTTGTAGTAGTTTTTTGGGCTTCAAGATTTTGATTTTCAAATTTGTATTCATGGATTTAGATTACGATAAATTTTGGTTCAAGATTTTTCTATAATTCTTGTTTTAGGGTCTAATGAATTCCAAATTAGAATTTTGTGCATTTGAAAATGGGGATTTTGTTCTTGGGATTTATATTTTGGGGTTTTTAAGGATTTTCATTTTTGTATCATGAATGACAATTTTTTAATGATTTCTGTTTTAAGATTTACTCGTATATTGGATTTCAAAATTATGCTTTGAGACTTTGGATTTATTGTTTTGGGATTTTGGACTTTATTTTTGGGATTTTAGATTTCATTTATATGATTTTTTATTTGTGTTTTCTGTTCTGGTTTCGATATGGATTATGGATCTTTTTCTTGAGTCCTTGTAAGCTGACAAATAACCTAGGTATATTCTTTTAAACAAGGTTAGGTACTGTTAGATATTTCGTGTCAGGTATTTTCAGGCTTCCTACTTGGGATTTTGATTTTTGGGATTTTAGATTTTGATTTTTGGGATTTTAGATTTTGATTTTTGGGATTTTAGATTTTGATTTTGAAATTTTTGTTAACGGATCTAGATAATGGTGCTATATTTTTGAGATTTTAGTTCTAAACTTTTTAAGATTCATTGTTTTAAAGTTTTATGATATAAAAATCAGAAATGGGGATTTTTATTTTTTTGATTTCTATTCTGGGTATTTCAATAAGTTTTGCTCTTGCGTTACGGTTTTGGGATGTAATATTTATGATATTGGTTTATAAATTTCAAATTTGAAATATTGGTCAAATTTGGTTTTAAGATTGACAAATTTTTATTTTGGGATTTTAGACTTTAATTTTTTTTGGGATATTCGACCTAGTTTTTAATTTTTGTACAGTGTTTTAGTTTTCATGTATTTTATTTTTTGTTTTGCTTAGGACAGTTCTAAGCTGGAAATTCACTTCAAACCGAATATAAAGGCCCCTAATAAAATAAGCCTTTTACTTAACCAACTTTACTCAGCCGTTCCCTGTCAACCCCAATGGTTATATGACTGTGACTATAAACTCTGGCTAACGCTAACTCTTACAAATATAAAATAATATTTTTAAGCATTTTCAAGGATATAAATGGCGATTCAAGCAGAGGCAGCTAGAGGCAGCAGGCAAACAGGCAGGCAGACAGACGACTATTTTGGGTGTCATAACAACGAAAGCTTTCAAACTCTATATGCTATATAGGGAATTGTTGATGTACGAGAATATATAGTAAACTATGAAAACTTTATTCACTGCTTCTTCTTCTTCTTCTCCTTGTACCCCTATACTCCCCCGCACGTACGAAAAAGAGAAAATTTAACCAAATGAACACTGCAGTGGCAGGGCTGGCTGGCTGATGTGGACTGTGGAAAGCCATCAAGGATGTAAGGGACTATGTTGTCCTGTTCTGGTCTGTCCACCTCCGCACCATCGCGTTATACATATATTATATATATACCATTGCCTTGCCATTGCCATATCCATAGCCATATCGCCTTCGCCTTCGCCATCACCATCACCACCGGCACCGGCTGCCGACACGGATGCGCCATTTTTATTTTTGTTTAAATTTTCCATATAATATATAGAGTAGGTACCGCTATACATTTTTCATGCATTTCATGTGAACCATTGTCATCGTGTCATCGTCGTCGTTGGTCGTCGACGTTCTCTCCAGGGAAGCGTACAAAAAAAAAGAAGGGGAATAATAAGAAGGACATGTTGTGACTAACTGCCTTATCCAGTGTGCCACAGTAGGCACTATACTGCCACTTTTGGTTCACAAAATATACTACATCAGACATTTTTATAGATATACATATGTAAGACGAAAAAAGGACCTCCATAAAGTCCTCGTAGAGATATATGTATATCACTGTAAAAATCAAAAAACAAAAAAATTGTAGGTCCTTTTTGTTTTTTTTTTTTTTTTTTTTTTTTATTTCGGAAATTAATGGAATTGTCTACACGCTGATGTCTGAGCACAGTCCTCAACATGTGTATGAGCCTCTGTGTTACTGTAAGGATATCAATAAAATATTGAATGAAAATTCTAATTTTTTTTTTATGTAAACGCCATTTATTATTATTTTATTTTTATATTTGTTTTATTTTATAACTATTTTCTGAGTCCTTAGTGCACGGGCGGCGATGGCGATTTATGTTTGTAGTTTTATTTGTTTAAAAAAAAGTAAACACGAAGCGATTAAAAATGCGTATAGATTGAGTTTTTCTGATTTCTTTTTTTCTGTTCTGTAAATAAATAGAAAAACTAACAAGGGACTACAGTGTGTATCTTGTGGTATTCCATGGGATATTGTATTTTCGGATTATGTATAACCTGATTTCGGAAAATTGAATTTGTGGTTGAAGTAATTTTTGAATGTAAACATTGAATTATCATTACATCACCTGAGAGAATTGGGTATTCCCTACAAAGGGGGATGAATAAAAAAAAACAGGATGTGTTTACGTGTGTCCTCTTGAAATTATGGGTTTGTACTTGAAATCCACTTATGCATAGATTTATACGTACATATATAATATTTATCCTGTTTTGAAGGTGTCAAAGGGATTATATTATACGTGTGATTTGATTACCATGATGTAATCTATTCAATTGAGACTTTGAAAGTGGTTTTTAATGATAAAACAAAACGTGATTTAATATGATTCTGTTTTTTTTTTCTAAATACTGAGCAGAAGGAGTGAAGATGGGTGGAAAAACGTACTTAAATTATCTTTAAGGCCAGGGTTATGTGTCATTATTATTCTTCAAAACCAAACAATCACGTTTAAATTAACGAGTTTGTTGCTCGTAAACATTATAATTATAAATTTCATTTATGAAATAATGAGAAGGAATTTGCTAACAAGGGAATAAATTTGAAAGGTTTTGAGTAATTTCTTTGTTTAGCACGCTTCTGTTCCTTAGCTTCGCATAAATAAGATTGGAAAGTTAACTTTTGCATTCGTTTTGAAAAAATCTTAAACTTATTTTGACTATAAAAACAGTCTTATTGTTTGGACGATTTTATGATTGTTTTAAAAATTTACAGAAAAACAAAATAGATAAAATAAGACTAAAGCGATGAGTTAATTTTTCCAAAAGAAATGTGGCCTAGAAGAATGATATACAAAATGGCCTTACTTCGAAAAATTCCGTCAAAGCCGATTTTGAGGAGAGATTAATTTTTACGTTCTTAAAAATCAAAAATTAGGGTTTTGAAAGATGATTAGTTTTTTATGTTAATATTATGCTCCTATTTTTTTTAACAGATGATAGATTTACAGAAAAAACTTTAGAAAATGTTGTAGTATATTGAGTCAAAAAAAAGCTAATTAATATTTATGGGTGGGGATTTTTTTTCTGTTTTTTAGTTATGTCTGAACAAATTTTTTTTATTAGAAACCAAAGTTTTTTTTTAGTTAAAACGTTACAATAATGACGTGTGTAGGCTGAATATTTCTTAAATTATGGCATTTCAAACCTTATTTTTAAGTCAATCTCACAACCTTTTATATAGTCACTTAAATACTTTTAAAATAAGCCATTTATCATGAATAGCGGACAAAGTATCGTTTACTTTTTAAAAGCTGTTTATCTAAAACTTTTTTTTTCAAAAAACCTACAGTTTTTGAGTTTTTTTTTAGAAATAAGTGTACTTGGTCCCTTTTTCCTTTTTTTTTTAGGGGGTATAAATAAAGCTCTCTATCATGATTAAACTTTTTGTAACCTTTTTTCTAACTAAATATGTACGTAATATACGTCATAATCTCCTTAATTTTTGAGCTTAAGAATGTATATTTATCATTATTTTTGTCCTTATTTATTTATTGTGTTTAAATAATTTATTTGTTAAGCATGTGAAACTAAATAAAACCATACATAGTTCGAAATATAAGCCTAGTTAAAATGTCCAATAATTTGAGTTAAATTGTTAAAAAAAAAAAATTCATATACGAAACATTTTTCGCTCCCGAATGCAAAAAGAATCATTCTTGAAAAAAAGAATTCATTCACTAGATTATTTTTTCGTAATTCATTTTATGAAAATTGTTGCAGTTAGTATTTTGTTGTATAAATTAGAATATCAATAAAAGATTTATACAAAATATTATTTAAGAAAGAAAAATAAAAAAAATTGATTTTAAATTAAAAATACAATGTATGTTTATTTAAAGGGTTCGTATGAATGATTTATTTGTAATAAATTCGGGAGCGAACTATCTTAATCATGCTGCTCATTCATTTGATTCGATTCGTAGAAAGAATTTTGTTAAAATTGATCGACTGAATATTCGACAGTAAAAAGAATTAAATTTTATGTTCTTTTGACAGTGGTTTAGTGATTTTTTTTAGTTCAAATCTTATAACAGGCATTTCACATGAATGTAAGCCACTATAAAATCCCAAAATCTTAATAAAATTAACGGATAAAATGTCTCTAAATCTCTTGTTGGTTCTGAGTCAAGTTCGTTGCTAATTACATATTTTAAAAAACAACAACAAATAATCAAGAAACAAATCTTCAATTTATATAACTACAACAAATATATTATTACTCAATAAATAACTATTTTTTACCATACAAAAAAAAAAAAAAAAAAAAACATTCAAAATTATTTAAATTATAGTGTTCAAGATCTTAAATGCAGTTTTGTAGATTTAAAAAGTCTGAAAATAAATAGAAAATCTAATAAATGTTGATAAAACTTTATTATTGGCAACGCTGACGTTATGTTATAGGCGAAAATCTATAAAAAAGTATGTTTTTGTGCGGCTTAATTCAAGAACCTGTCTTAATACAATTTCACTAACCTTAAACAACATTAAAAATATGATTAACTTTAATATTAATAATTTTTTCTTTCTTTTCGTTTCAGGTAAGCTACAAAAATTGTTTTAAATGTTATTTCTATTATTTGAGTAAGTACCCGTATATTTTTTTTCAATTTAAATAATTGATTACATTTTCCACGATAGAACTTAAAAAAAAAATAACTAAATGGCGCCCGGAAAAAGATTCAATTTATACAAAATTTCCTTACCTAAAATATCATTTGATTTTTAAACCATTTTCCAAAAGGTGTGTTGTTCTTTTATCAGATAACACTCCCTCAAAAGTGATTTTTGCTTTAAATCCAACCAAGCGTATATAAAAAAATATATACATACATAAATAGATAAGGTATATCTTTATATATGTATATATTTGTAAACATCCTTCCTCAATCTGATTGCTTTAAATTCAATTTGCCAGATTTATACCCCCAAAACCTTATAAACGAACCATAACAATATTTAACAATGGGTTTTCAACAAAAAAAAATCTTAATCTTATCATATTCGCCTTATTCAAAAAATACAAAAAAAAGAAACTTACCTACAAAATGTCTTTTTCATCCCTTACCAACCAACTAAAGAACCAAACCACCACCACCACCACCACTACCACCACACGCACCGGTTCCTAATGGTTTTGACTTTCTTAATAAAAACATCTTATCTACAAGAAATGGTATACCTATAGGTAGATATACATAATATTCACGTAAAAAAAAGGAACTCGCCTCTTTCACGGCAAACCAATCTCATTTCCTTATTTCGTCCTTGATGTAAAAGTCCAACAGCACACATACAAATTGAAAAAAAAAATAAGGAACAAAATTGCGTTTAAAAACCGGAGCTTACCCTATGAATGACACAAACAAAAAAGAAGACAAAATTAAGTGCACAACTGTGTTGGATGCTGGATTTAAAATATAAAAGGACTCGGTATGTAAACTCCTCATGGGCAGATTTTTACACGAACCCATAATTCTCCATAGCAATCAATATTTTGAGAATAATTTAAGACTGAGACGACAAGTAGTCACACTATTTTCTCCATCTTTGGTGAACTATTGACTTTATTTCTCGACCTGTCTCAGGATTTGTTAAGTGGGAGTAAGTCCAAAGTTGAGCTGAATATATTAACCCACAATGGTTTCATTCACATTTAAAAACTTTACAAAATAAAAGAAATAAGGTCTAGTTCAAGTTCAATCTATCGAAGAGCATTAAGACGCTAAGAATTGCGATACGACTTTGATACTTATTCGAACTTTTTGTATTCTCAATTCATTTTGAATATTGAATGTGATCTTAAAATGAACCCCCATTTGTTTTGGAGATACTTTTCTAGTAAACGTATATTTGGCAGATATCCAGCTAGAATGGGCTTTCAAAATTCTTCAAGCCATCTTCCAAAGTCAATTTCCAACATGTTTGCAAAGATTTTTCTTCTACAAGCACCTGTTTTCTTATTTCTGCACACAAGAATACAGTCATCTTACAACAATCAATTTATACGTGACAATATTTTAAAGCTAAATGAATGTTTCAGTTCTGGTCCTGATAGAATGCCATTATTTTTGTTGATAAAAAGTTTCTAATCCTTGTTTTTCTTCTTTTCAACAAGTCTCTGAGATGTTCTAAGTTTCTAGATCTTTGGAAATATTAATAACTAAAATTGAGCTTGACAACCGTTTCGTTTTGTGGATTTCGTCATATATCATCAAAGATAAATAGTATATTATCATTTTCAGGAGTAACCCTACATGTCAATTTAAAGTCAATTCTGATGTACCTCAAGAGAACCACATTGGTCCATTGCTGTTTATTTTATTTATTAATGATTTCCCTTCTGTTTTAAATAATTCTATATCGCTAATGTGTACATGCGATGATGTTAAAATTGTTCAAATTATTAACTCCATCAAGGACTGTAAGGAGCTTCAAGAAGATCTAAAATAATTTTGGGTATTATAATGTGGTGCAATAAAAATAGTTGAATTTTAAATATTGACTAAAGTAAGACAATGCGGCATACTCATAGATGTTTGCTAAACTCTTTCTAAGTTGTTACTAAGCAAGTCGAGAGTTTAGGCTATTTATAAATAAATTTAAACCTAAGTTTAGAGCTAAACCTGTGGTTTAACTAGATTAGGTTAGGTTAGGTTGGAGTGGCTGTCCAGATGTCATTGACTCACCCAGACCTCAAGGGTCCATTGTGATACCACTAATGAGGTTACTCATGGGAGAGTAATGAACTTAAACAAACCATTTTGTACTTTCAATGAAGTTAGAGAGACATTTTGTGTCAATCGTTGGTATTATCGAAGAAGGGATTACCGAGAAAGTTATTCCTTCTAATGAAAGAGTGCTGGACATGTACATAGAAGGTGTTGGACTGTTTCCTCTACCTCCTCGTCCATGCAGCTTCTACAGAAGTCATTTGTGTAGACTCCTAGCCTCAAAGCATGTCTTCCTATGAGGCAGTGTCCTGTTATTACTCCAATTGTAGAGCTTATATTTTGTCTGCTCAGGGATATCAAGCCTTTTGACCGTTTTAAGTCTATGCTTGGCCATATTTGCTTGGTTGCTAGGCAGGTGGTACTCTGTGACCATCTAGCATTTGTTGTTTCTAGAGCATATTGTTTGAGAAGATATTTGCATGTAGCAAGTGTTGTTCCTATGTTATGTTTTTGTCTAACATTAGGCAGAAGTGTTCCGTTTTTGGCGAGCTCATCGGCTTTGCAATTTCCCGGAATGTCTCTGTGGCCTGGCACCCAAATGAGGTTAATATTAAACTGTTCCGTCATCTCATTCAGAGATGATCGGCAATCGTGGACTATTTGAGAGTTTGTGGCTTGGCTGTCCGAGAAGATTCGTATATCCTTGCAAGATATAACGTTTTCTTTGAGCCAGGATATTGGCTCTTTAATTGCCATTACTTCTGCCTGGAATACACTACATTGATTGGGAAGTCTGTATGATAGACTGAGATTCAGTTGTTCCGAATAGATACCACTTCCAACTCCGTAATCGGTCTTTGAACCGTCTGTATAGAAATGTACCGCATTGTCTTCCAGGGGTCTCTCTTCTTACCAGGAGGATCTTGAAGGGATGGACACATGGAAGCTTTTACCGAATACCATTTTAGGGGTGGTATAGTCTAAACGATCTGGGATAGATCTGAAATTGTCTAGAATAGTAGTATGTCCAGTATTGTTACTGTTCCATTGAGAGGTGGCTCTTAGCCTCACACATGAGTTGGCTGCCACCATTTTGGAGAAGATGTCAAGAGGTGTTAGGTTTAAAAGCACTTCCAGGGCTGCGGTTGGTGTTGAGCGAAGTTCTCCTGTGATGCACATACCTGCTGACCGCTGGACTTTGATGAGCTTATTTAGATTTACCATCTTGTCCAGTGCGGTCCACCATACGACAACTCCATAAATGAGTATGAGTAAATGGGGTCTAATTATCGAAGTGTATAGCCAGTGGGTTATTTTTGGGGAGAAGCCCCATTTTGATCCTATGGCGTTTTTACAAGTAAAAAGCGCTACGGTAGCCTTTTTTACTCTTTCATCAATATTTGGCTTCCAATTTAGTTTTTTTTGTCTAAAATAAGGCCTTAATATTTAGCTTGGTCGAAAAAGCTTACTGGTATTTGTGGTTTAACTATAAACATAGGAAATGCTGTGTTTAAGTAATTATTATTACAGCCAAATGTCATATTTGATTTTTGTTTGTGAATTGAAAAGCTGAAAAAGTAAATCATATCAAATAAATTGTACGTAAATTTGCTGGTGTAGCTCTTCTTTTTGGCAATTTTCGATAACAAAGTTCTTTCTCTGACAGCAATAAGTTTTCCGCCGTTCGCGTTTTATATTTTTCTTGTTGTTCATCTACACTAATATTATAAAGAGGAAAGATTTGTATTTTTGTATGTAACGAATAAACTCAAAAAGAATTGGACCAATTTAATAATTCTTTTCTCATTAGAAAGCTACATTATCACTAAGTAACATAGGCTATATTTAGTTCTAGATTACTTTAGAAATCTTTAGAAATTCCTATTAAAACCAACCGAAGGTGTAAAAAAAATGAGTCATAAAATGTCTTTCATCGCATACACTGCGAAGAGTATTAATGATTGGACAAAAAAATGTTTTCTAATTTAGTGATTCATGGTCGTTTTAATTATCATGCTTATAACTTAAATATCTGTACCTATTTATGTATGTCTACCCGTGCGAAGCCGGGACGGGCCGCTAGTGTGACTTTAAAATTGTTAACCTCAGTATTAAGTGCGTCCGATGAAACAATGTTCGTTCAATGTTTTTAAATCATTTTTTGATAGAAGACAAGTAGTTGTCATTTTTCGCATGATATTCAAAAATCGGAAAATAGAGGTATAAGTTCTAAAAATATGCGAAAAAATCTAATAATTGAATATGGTGGGTTTTTTTTAACTTCTTCAGGCAAATTCGAGCTTTAATAAGAACATTGATGAGAAAGTATTGACAGTTCAATTTCTGAGAATAAGAATCATGAACATGTTATTCGTTTTTCATAAAAACTTGTAGTTAAGTTTTTTTTTACACTTTAGAATTATTCTAGAACAGGCATAAAATAATTTCTGGATCATATTCACGAAAATATTCCGATTCTACAATAAGAAATGGAGCTTTTTGCTAGTTTTCAGACAGCCAATAAATCAGCCAAAAATGGTGTTGTTTTCTGGGAAGGTGACAATAACTTCTTTGGAATAATTTTTAATTTGTATAAAGTAAGCTGATTAAAGAGTTACATTTGAATTCACTACCGGGATGGGATCCCGGGACAAGAAGCTTGTGAATCTTTTCTAACTTATCTGACAAAACTATGAATATTTTCATTAAAAAGAACGTCTTTATTATTTACGTTACTTATCAGTGTAAGTTCTTTTTTAAGCTCTTAAAGATGGATAAAAAGAGAGATTAAAAAAAAAAATGATAAATATATTATCTTTTGTAAGATGAAGTGGAAATACAAAAAAAAAAAACAATAATTTCCCCTTTGAAACATCGAAACTAAAGTTATATGTATCAAATTTTTAGTAAAACAATGCACACCCTTTTTAACTTCCCATAGGAAGTTATTGTAATGGGTCCGATTTGTCAAATTGAAAATTTTGACATTTCTCGACGTTTCAAGGTCCCTAGATTCGAAATAAAAGATTTTTAGAAAGATGTCTGTGCGTGCGTGTGTACGTCCGTCCGTACGTCCGTCCGTACGTCCGTATGTCCGTACGTCCGTACATTCGCGACCTTTTTTTTCGTCGTCCATAGCTCAAGAACCAGAATAGATATCGATTTCAAATAAATTTTGTTATACAGATAATAAGGCAGAAAGATGCAGAAAGGGTTCTCAAGAAAATTGCGTGGGTGGTTTTTTTTTACCATAGCAGTTTAAAAAAAGGTGCAAATTTTGGTTAAACCTAAATATCTCATGAACCAATGCCGCTAGAGACTTGAATTAAATTTTAAATTATATACTGTAACGTGATACAAAACAATTATATTTTTGGAAAAAAATCCAAATAACGGTTTTTTTATAAATCAAAAAAAAACTGAAAAAAAAAATTCACCGAAAATTTTACGACTAAAATATGATTTTATCTCCAAAACAATTTTGTGCAACAAAGAATAATGTTTTTGACATCTGATAAAATTTTAAGAAAAATCTAATTGACAGTTTTTTTTTATAAAAAATAAAAACCTAAAAGCAAATTAATAAAAGTTGGTAAAAATTGATTTTCGACTCAAATATCTTTTCAAAACTTTGAGATATTGGCTTTAAACTACTTAAATCTTTCAAAAAATATTGTTATCAACATTCAGTAACATTTGATAAAAAATCGAATTGACAGCTTTTGTACAAAAAATTAAAAACCTAAAAAAAATTTCACAAAAGTTGGTTAAAATTGATTTTCGACTCAAATATCTTTTCAAAAATTTGAGATAATGGCTTCTAACTTATTTTAACTTATAAGAAATATTGTTTTCAACATTCGATAAAATTTTGAGAAAAATCGAATTGACAGTTTTTTTAGAAGAAATAAAAAAACAATACTAAAACTATGTAAAAATTTACTTTCGACTCAAATAGCTTTTCAAAAATTACAAATATTGGCTTCAAACTTATTTTATTTCACAGAAAATATTGTTTTCGATATTCAGTAATTTTTTTATAAAAATCCAACAGTCCGTTTTTTCATAAAAAAATAAAATCTACAAAAAATATTACGCAAATTTGGTAAAAATTGATACATATAGACAAACTTTTAAGCAAGACAAATCGACAGACGGGATGGGAAATTATCAGTGTGGGTCGCATCCCAGCCTCTTTTTAATTTTATTTTCCATTGCAATTGGGTGACAAATTTGAGAATTCCACTTAGAAAAAAAACCTCGTTGAAAGAAAAATTCATTTTTATTTCACGAAGAATTTATCAAAAGATTCCCAACTTTATCTAGAAACAGAGATGCAGGAACTTTAGATCCGGAGTACGACCCAAATCCCAAATATATGTAAATATATGACAAAGTTTGACAAAACTAAAACTAAAATATACATTTTTCGAACATACATACAGTCCCTGGCCATATTATTAGACGCACTTTAGATTTTATGCAAAATCTCAATTTTCAGCTATTTTAATCAGGTTTTCGAATATTGTAATGCATTTAAATTATTTTGTATGTAGCGTATAAACTATTTCCTAACTTTAATAAAAATAATAATAACATTTAAAAATATTGCGTATAACCTAATAGTTATAAAAGTTTTGCAGTGCGTCTAATAATATGGCCAGGGACTGTATATCTAAATTCTGTTATACTTAATAACATTCAAAATTGGAAATTATATCCCTGCGCCATAAATAGCTTAATTTAACAACTTTTAAAAATATCAAATTTTATAAAAAATAAAAAACCTTTTCCACCCCACTTTATATGAAAATCTCTTTTCTGTCAAGAGCTAAGTAGGTATATACTTTTTAAATTATAAGACATGTTTATTTTTTAAAAATAGATATAAATAAATTAGGTGGCGCAACAACCCGTTGAGAATTAGGACTTAGTGACTTACAACTTCCAATGATTGCATTAATATTTCTGAAATTTTCAAACTTCCACCGTTCGGCTGCATTAAGCCCTGCAAATGACGCTGTATTTTTGAAAGTAATAGATAGATAGATAGATAGATAGATAGATAGATAGATAGATAGATAGATTTTTATTTACTTGCAATTATTTGTACAATTTCATTAACAATCTTTAAAGCATGGTTTTGCCGTCAGACTGATTGACAAAGTTTTAACTGTATTAAAGTTTTGTAATTAATTAAGTTGCAGTTGAGTTAACTAAAAATTTCCATCTCTAATTCTGCTTCTATAAATAAGTGCTGTTTTGCAATATATAAACATTTTAGACACGTCTACTTCATTTAAGAGAGCTAAAGTTTCATTTTCTGATAAAAAGTCTCTACCAAGTACATTTCTTCTAGTTTCTCTCAGGACTGGACACCTTCCCACAAAATGAAAAATATCCTCTCGTTCAGCCATGTTGCAAATATCACAGAGCAGTGGAAGATCTTCGCGATGTGGAACGTAATTTATGTTTAGCAGTTCACCTCTTAGCCGAAACATGTTGGAGATTTGCTCTACAGTATTTATGTCCTGGAAGTAGTTTCTTTCATTAAGATTATAATTCAGCCTGCTATAGATCATCCGATGAAGTGAGCTGGTTGCATGTTCTGTGAACACATTTCTAAAATTTTCATCCAGACGCCTAATTACCTGGTACAGTGACGATTTCCATGTACTCTGTTCACTGAGATTTAAAGTTACACCTGTATCTTCTGCTAGCCCAATCCACTCTTTAACCCATCCTGTTTTACTTTGTATCGCTTGTAAATCTGCTTTTTTTGGTAGGCGATTGTTGGGCATATTCAGTACTTTCAGAACGTAATCGACTTGCAGCTTCAACGTTTTTATGAAGAGTGGGGATAAGCCTGTTTCCAACATTATCATGTAGTTTGGGGTGCATGAAGGAAGGCGGAATATTCGTTTTAAATAAAATCTCAGGAGTTTTTCCACAGTCTCAAATTTCTTTGCTCCCCACACTTGGGCTGCGTAAAACAGGATTGATACGGATACTGCTTCGAAAACTTTATATTTACTGCTATGCGCTATGTTTTTGTTGTTGAAACATTCTTTCCATGCCACGTTAATCGCGGTTTTAGCCTTAAGAAGTTTTTCGTTGAGGTGTTTTTCCTTACTTAAGTTTTGGGTAAAATATACTCCTAAGTATTTGTATTCTTTTACTCTTTCTATGTTCTCATTGTTGAAGTACCATTGTTCACTTGAGCTTAACCTTCCTCCACCTTTCTTGATAACCATCACTTTCGACTTGTTCAGGTTCACTACCAAGCTCCATCGTCTACAGTATTCCGAGAGTCGATTTATCATAAGCTGTAAGGATTGCTGTGAGTTTGCCAGCAAGACTATATCATCTGCGAAGAGTAAGGCTTTAATGACCTCTCCAGCATATCTAACACCTCCTGGTAATGCGTCAGTGATGTCATTTATAAATAGTGCGAATAAGCTAGGACTGAGAGCACAGCCCTGTCTTACTCCCGACTGCGTCTGGAACCATTCAGATACCTGTTTTCCATTCCATACCGCTGCTCTCGTGTCTGCGTACAAGTTCTTTATAACTCGTCCAAACTTAAACGACATCCCGGATCCAAACAACTTGAACATCAATGCGTTTCGATCAACTGAGTCAAATGCAGCTTTAAGATCCACAAAAAAAGTGTATAGCTTTTTATTTTTTTCCAAAAAAGACTCAGCAATGCTCCTTAGAACGAATATATGATCGATGGTCGAGTAACCCGACCTGAATCCGGCTTGAGACTCACATAATAGATTATTCGAGTAATTATTGAAAGTAATATTTGAACTCATCACTAATATTTGTAAAGAAAATTGTACATCCTTTATTATACTATAATATCCCTCCCCTTTTCACTCTTCTATTTCAATCTTATCACAAATCTTAACGTGTTGATTTAACTGGGAAGAAACCACAGTACAAAATATTTGTTTAACAACAACAATAAATCCTCAATAACAATTTCCATTAAAAATCTTAATAAAATCTCATTTGACTCTTTATAACAAAACAACATATTTTAACTCTTCAAATGATTCCAACTATAGGTCTACAAAAAATTATACACAAATTGTGGGCACATTAATAAATTAGATCTAAAGTTAACTTTATGAGTGTCCTAAAATTTAATTTTCTCTTTTGATATTATTAGATTACATCCTTTCTCTTTTCTTACAAAATTTATATCAAATAAACCGAAACTTACATAACTTTATTTCTAAAATGCGGATCTGTGTGTTATTCTTATTGTATACATTAATTAACAATATCATTTAACAATTTCATTTATAAAACACAGATGTTTTTCTTTGGTAACTGATGCTCTTTGGGTATCTATATAGAGAAAAGTGTAAGCCTGCGTCTTATATGCCCCAACTTTAGGTTAAATTAAAATGAAATTACAGAAATAAAATCAAAAATCATGTTTTCAAGAGAGTTTTGGTTTTTGCTAAATAAAATATACTACACACTAACTGTTTGTATATATACCAAAACAAAAATATATGTTCAACATCATTATAATAAATTTTATTCAAATTACCATCAAACCAAACGAACCAAACAACCACGACCAACCGTCACGACACGTACCTATAGCCTCGAGTCCTTTTACAAAATTTAGAAAATTTTAAAATTATTTCTCTTGGTTGATATAAATATGTACTTATACAAGAAAAAAACAACACTAACAAAAACAACTCTATTATTCTTCTTTAATTAAAACGAAACAACCGCAAGTGCTCAATTATTTGTTAAAAACATGGACAGGACATTATATCTCTGGAAACTAAAAAAGGACCAAAAAACCATTAGATATATGTATGTACCCACTGAAGCACCAAAACCGCACCACAAATTTAATATCACATCGGACCATAACACACTTTGTTTTTGGGGCTTCTGACAGGCATTACTTAAAAGTAAATCCTTTCAAATTCTTCCTTAATCTTAACTTTTTCTATTTCATTAAAGTCAATCAATTTCAAATGATCTGAATAATTACCAATTTTTGTTGCCTAAAGAGCGACAGGAGGTTTGTTTTTAGGTAGATGGATCTCATTTCAACGCCAAACGCATTACCATCATCATCAGCATCATCATCATCATCCTCGTCTAATATTGGTCGGTTCGATGGCAGAGAAAAAGGATATCCTTCCCAAAACACAAACAACAAAAAGTTTCCCAAAAACGAAAAAAGGACGAAAACCGTCAGAACCACCATCCTGGCAGTAAATGAAAACATAGTATATAGACAACTTTATGTGCGTTCCTTTGGCATTTCTCCATCTCCTGCTCCTACTTCTGCTCCACAACCGCCACATCAACCATCACTATCGCATCCATTTCAAAACCACTGCCGCTGCTGCTGTTGCTGTTACTGTTGCTACTGCTGCTTGTCGGAGGAGAACGGAAATCATCATCAGTATGATGGGGGTTTGGGTATTTCGACCAGTTGAAGTCGAAATATCCTATCTAATTATGTCCTGATGAATTTGCTAAGCTCACGCAAATTTTATTAACAACAACAACAAAAACAACAACATCAACATCAGCGGCACAGCAGCAGCATTAATTTTGGTAAATAGTTTTGTGTTTTCGGGAAATAATTTGCCCGATGAAATCCCGAGGAGGAATTTTCCTAAAATATATATGTACATAAACATATTCAAACGAAAAGGTCCTGAACTTTGTTGGCATTTTAGTGGTTAAACAATTTTTTTTTGTTTTTTGTATTTTCATTTGCTGCTACCATTTTGATAATTTAATTCTTGATACAGCGTAAGTATCCTTAATTTAACCGAAATATCCCAATTTTGCGAATGTAATTTTTAGTAAAAGAAAAATATAAACCTACTCGTAATACCAATATTTTGGAATCTCTATGCGGTCAAACTAAATGGAATTTATGTTGATTCCTTTGAAATGATGGTGGTGATGGAAGTTTTTACTATAGTTAAGTTGTGGTTTAATAAACCTATAGATATGTATAAGGACATAATAATAGTTTGTAGAAGTCTTTGAAAATCTTTTTGAAATTGCTCTATTTTATGCCAATTTGGTTAAAGAGGATTTTATGTACTTAGAATGTGAACTTATGGATATCTTACCTTAAGGAATTTCAATTTACAAAAAGTCAAGCATGAGGTGGATATTCAATTGACTACACAGGCGGATGCAACAAAGACAGGCCCTAGCCCAATATGATTTTGGATAGTTTAAAGGAAGGAAATGAATCTTTGGCTTATTTATGATGCAGAAAGTTAAAAATTATTTCTCTGCTAAAATACATTTTTAATGTTTATAAAACATATTGCCTCAATATTAAGTTTAAAGAATGAAATTAATAAACAATTTAGTTGTAGTTGGGAGGAAGTCTAAAGAAGAAGAGTTAAATTCCAAAATTCTCAATTTTGTATATGCAACGTAATGAAATATTAATTAAAAAAGAGGCTGGGATGCGACCCACACTGATAACTTCCCAACCCGTCTGTCCATTTATCTTGCTTAAAAGTTTGTCTATATGTATCAATTTTTACCAAATTTGAGTAGGTACTATTTTTTGTACATTTAATTTTATCATTATGAAAAAAACGGACTGTTGGATTTTTATAAAAAAAATTACTGAATATCGAAAACAATATTTTCTGTGAAATAAAATAAGTTTGAAGCCAATATTTGTAATTTTTGAAAAGCTATTTGAGTCGAAAGTAAATTTTTACAAGTTTTAGTATTGTTTTTTTTTAGGTTTTAATTTTTTGTAAAAAAAAAACTGTCAATTCGATTTTTCTCAAAATTGTATAGAATGTTGAAAACAATATTTCTTATAAGATAAAATAAGTTTGAAGCCTTAATCTCAAGTTTTTGAAAAGATATTTGAGTCGAAATTCAATTTTTACCAACTTTGAGTACTGTTTTTTTAGGTTTTTATTTTTTATAAAAAAACTGTCAATTAGATTTTTCTCAAAATTTTAGCATATATCAAAAACATTATTCTTCGTTGCACAAAATTGGTTTGGAGATGAAATCATATTTTAGTCGTAAAATTTTCGAGGTTCCAAATTGTTTTTTCAGTTTTTTGATTTATAAAAAAAACCGTTATTTGGATTTTTTTTTTCCAAAAATATACTTGTTTTGTATCACGTTACAATATATAATATAAAATTTAATTCAAGTCTCTAGCGTCATTGGTTCATGGTTTTTTTTTTTTTTAAACTGCTATGGTAAAAAAATCACCCACGCAATTTTCTTGAGGGCCCTTTCTGCATCTTTCTGCCTTATTATCTGTATAACAAAATTCATTTGAAGTCGATATCTCTTCTGGTTCTTGAGCTATGGACGACGAAAAAAACGTCGCGAACGTACGGACGTACGGACATACGGACGTACGGACGTACGGACGTACGGACGTACGGACGTACGTACACACGCACGCACAGACATCTTTCTAAAAATCTTTTATTTCGACTCTAGGGACCTTGAAACGTCAAGAAATGTCAAAATTTTCAATTTGACAAATCGGACGCATTACAATAACTTCCTATGGGAAGTTAAAAAGGGTGTGCATGTTTTACTAAAAATTTGATACATATAACTTTAGTTTCGATGTTTCAAAGGGGTAAGTATTGTTTTTTTTTCGTATTTCCACTTCATCTTACAAAAGATTATACATTTATCATTTTTTTTAATGTCTCTTTTTATCCTTCTTTAAAAGCTTAAAAAAGAACTTACACTGATAAGTAACGAAAATGATAAAGACGTTTTTCTTTTTAATGAAAATATTCATAGTTTTGTCAGATAAGTTAGAAAAGATTCACAAGCTTCTTGTCCCGGGATCCCATCCCGGTAGTGAATTCAAATGTAACTCTTTAATCAGCTTACTTTATACAAATTAAAAATTATTCCAAAGAAGTTATTGTCACCTTCCCAGAAAACAACACCATTTTTGGCTGATTTATTGGCTGTCTGAAAACTAGCAAAAATCTCCATTTCTTATTGTAGAATCGGAATATTTCCGTGAATATGATCCTGAAATTATTTTATGCCTGTTCTACAATAATTCTAAAGTGTAAAAAAACTTAACTACAAATTTTTATGAAAAACGAATAACATGTTCATGATTCTTATTCTCAGAAATTGAACTGTCAATACTTTCTCATCAATGTTCTTATTAAAGCTCGAATTTGCCTGAAGAAGTTAAAAAAAAACCACCATATTCAATTATTAGATTTTTTCGCATATTTTTAGAACTTATACCTCTATTTTCCGATTTTTGAATATCATGCGAAAAATAACACTAAGTTCAGCAATTTCTTTTTACTTGAGAGTTATATTTGAAAATCAAGATATTTGAAAATTATATATTATAAGAAAATGACAACTACTCGTCTTCTATCAAAAAATGATCTAAAAACATTGAAGGAACATTGTTTCATCGGACGCACTTAATACTGAGGTTAACAATTTTAAAGTCACACTAGCGGCCCGTCCCCGCTTCGCACGGGTAGACATAAATAAGTACAGATATTTAAGTTATAAGCATGCTAATTAAAACGACCATGAATCACTAAATTAGAAAACATTTTTTTGTCCTATCATTAATACTCTTCGCAGCGTATGCGATGAAAGACATTTTATGGCTAATTTTGTTACACCTTCGGTTGGTTTTAATAGGAATTTCTAAAGATTTCTATAGTAATCTAGTACTAAATATAGCCTATGTTACTCAGTGATAATGTAGCTTTCTAATGAAAAAAGAATTATTAAAATCGGTCCAGTACTTTTGAGTTTATTCGTTACATACAAAAATACAAATCTTTCCTCTTTATAATATTAGTGTAGATAGTGTAGATAACGATGCGACACAGCTTAAAAACAAATCAAGGCTTAACAATTTCTTCACTAGCAATTTCAAACAATAAATTTTATATTTTTATTGGCAACAAAATATTGTGTTTCAATTTATCCATAGTTTCGTTTTTTAAATTTCACTTTTGTTTTCACTGTATTAAAATGGTGTCGAAGTTTTTTTTTTTGATGAATTTACAAATTTTTAGCCAGATAGTTAGAGAAAACGGTCATAAGGTCTTTATCCTAGGACCGCAATAGCTCTGAAAAGCGCCTTTTTGATATCATTATTTGTTAAATATATGCTTGGATTTAAAGCATTTGAGGCAGTGTTGCCTCTGAGAATTTCCAAAAAGAGTAAAAAAAGATGTCCGAGAGGAAAAAAGGTGTCCCATAGAAATGTCAAATAAAACGCAGTTTAAATTAAAGTTTTTATTAACGATTAAGACTAAAAAAAATATTGCATAAATTCCGGTAACATCAGCGATTAAAATATAGAATTTGTTAAGAAAACAGTTTTAAAAAGTCTTAGTATTTAATTTCACATTATTTCTTTGATATTTTTTTTTCTCTATAATTTTGTTAAAGAACATTACTAGTAACCCATTCCTCTACATCTAACTTCAAATCCTTGCCTCTTAAAGCATTTAAAGCTGAAAGGATTTAATGACACGTTTAATTTATTAGTAAGTTTGTTTTTTATAGGTGTACGCTTGGAAAATATTCTCTGTGTGCGGCAAAGTCAATATTTTTCTTAAAAATCGTATATAAAGTTGTTTTTTAAACAAAAATTGTTCTATATTTTTAATTTTAAAAATACTCTCAAAATCAGCATCATTACCTTTTAACTCCAAATCCTTATACTCTTTTATTAATTTCTTGGGATTTTGGTTTTTTGCGAAAAGTTGCGTTCCATTTTTCGAACAAATGTTTGTTCTGCTTAAAATAGTGTCCAATGAGTTGCTAGATTTATAAAAAGTGTCCAAATTGACTTATTTTTGAAAAAAAGGTGTTCTGGTGTTCGACCGCTAAAAGGTGTCAAAATGAGTGTCCCCAAAGGTAACCCTGATTTGAGGATTGACTTTAAGGCGTTATAGTTCCACACACTGCTAGTTAAATTAGAACATGCATATCTGTAGGAAATTGGACGACACGTTTAATATTTCATACTTTCATATTCAAGAAGGGTTATCAGCGTCAGCTTGTCCATCTATCCTATTCTTTTGGTTCGTTCCGAACATTAGAGAAAGTATTTGTTATTGGAATCCCTATTAAGGCAAATTTTTTGCTTCCTCAAATTATACAGATTGCACTAACAGACCTTCTATTCTTTATGAAAACGCTGAATAAATAACAGCTTTAAAAATACCTTGAGCAAAGAAAGCTTCTAATGACTTGTATTACGACTTTTGTAGCAATCGGTCCACAAATGATCTCATGGTTCATCATATCGAGCAGTGGAACAAATCTTTACATCGTTTTAGAGAAACTAAGATTATTGCACTTGATATTTCAAAAACAATTGGTATCCTATTTTCTTGTCGATAATGTTTGCTTTTACTGTCGATGAATCCCTTCTTTGGATTCGAAATTTTCTTTCGAACCATTTAACAAAATTTGTATTGATTGTTCAAGAACTTAACCCCTTTCTTTTTTTTCTTAGATTCACCCTCTGTCTCTGTCTTATCACATGTAACACTTTAGTAGGCGAGCGTTTGATCAACATGACAAAAGGGACCATCAAATTGATCATCAACTGTCCACTAAATAAGAGCTTTGTTTGGCTAATTTAAAGAGGTTTCCTATTCTTGCCAAGCTCCTGATTTTGAGAAGTTCCCAGCTTGATTTCCTGAAATATTTGTCTGTATCTTCTAAATGACCTTTAACTCATGATCGTAGTTATAGTTTCGTTAAAATGGTTTATACTTTGCAAATTTCTTCAACCCGTTTATAAATGTAGGTCTTAGAAAATGCTTAAAATGTTAGTAACGAAAATATAAGAATTCTTTAATATTAATCTAATCTTTATATAAAAATAAAAAATTCAGTACTATCTGTTTTCAGCTGTGCCATTTCGAATTTTTGAGATTCACAATATTCGAAGATGAGAACAAAATTTTTCCACTATAGCCTCTATTGTAAAAACGGTTTGGAAGTTAAACGGTTTAAAAAAAATACTTGTCCTTTTGAAATTGTCGCATTGAAACATTAAGAGCGTAATACAATTCCAATACATCTAATTTTGCAATTTCAAACAACAAATTCCGTTTAGCTTTAAATTAGCAAAAAATTTCTAATTTCAATTTCTCCATAATTTTATTGAAATTCCAGAAATTTCGTCTACGAAACCAAAATTTTCGGTGATGGAATTTCCTATTAACAAAACTAAACTAAACTGAAAACATACAATTTCTTAGTAAATTTCTAATAATATGAGCAATCAAAGAAATCGTGCGGTTTGCCCCAACATCATCATAATAATCATCATGAGCTTAGAAGTGAAAGCATCATCAAATTCAATAAGCTATAAAACGGCAGAGGCACGTGAAGGGGTTGGAATTTCACTTTTCGTTTTCGTCGTCGGTTTAGCCTCGCGGCGCAATTTAAGTACGACGATGATAACCATCGAAAGTATGCTTCTAATATTTTCTCTCATTAAATTCCTGCCTTATTTTAGCGTTCCTGACTGAATTGCGTTTTAATTAAACTCATATAAAGAGTTTTAGCCAAATTAATATGAAGTCTATAATCGATAGGAAATGAAGACAAGAAGAATATAGTAATTGTTGTTTTTGTTAATTTTTTGTTTGTTCTTTTGCTCAATTCATTGCGGTTTTGGGTTGTTTATGGTTTATGGTCGGTATGGTAGTGCAGTTTGCAAGAGTTAGAAAAAGCTGTAGTATCTAGACAATTTGTGATTGGTTTTGCTCTGCTCTGGAAAATGAGGTTAACCGCTCGGATTTCATTTCGTTGCCATTTATGGGTTTGACACCTTTTTCTATGCTACACACAGCTCAGCACAGCACTGCACAGCGGCGGCGGCGGACTACAACAAGTCAAGTCAATGATTGTGGTGATGTGAAGGGAATGTATGCCGGTGCAGTGTGTTGGTTGTGCATGAAGTGAACTCTTTCTGCCAACAACGGTATCACTCAATCAGACAGCCACAAAGCGAAGACCCAAAGAATTCCACATCACATCCACAACGGTATAAACGCGCCTCATTGCGTCGTCGTCGTACCGCACCGGAATACTCGCAAATGCATATACTCGTATATATCGACGCGTAGGAAGGTTTGGTATTTCGAACATATCCATCTTGGTTGCAGCAACTATTTGTGATAAGATTAATTAAAGCAATCACAAAACGGACGTGAATTGATGCGGCTCATCACATTTACGCTGCTGGTGATAAAAGTGGCGATGATGATGACAATTATCTCTATAATGATGTTTTCAACTGTGGATGGATATGAGGCTTGATTTTCAGCCTTTTTTCTCTCTCTTAAACCCCTTTCCATTCCCTTTTGCCATCGTCATTACTTCAACAGCACAGCACAGCACAGCACGGCACATAACACACATCACGCGAAAATATCTTTCGCTTGTGGTCTTGAGAGTTTGAGAGGCATATCGGGTTTGGGTTCGGGTTTGGATGTGGATTTGGGTTTGTGTTTGGGTTCTGGTTGGTTTTGTTGATGAATGATTTTCTTTGACAGCACAGCTGGAACCAGTTGACAATCAGGTTTCCCATTCCATCAAGTAGAATGGAAACCATCAGCTTCAAGTCAACAACATGGCGAATACAGAAGCCTGTTCGGTGACGTGCCTCCTAATTCGGAATACGAATATATGTGAATTTCGAGCGAAATAAAAAGAAAATGGGAAAAATAAGAAAGAAGAAAAAACGTGAAATGAAATATTTAAAAGCGTGTGGGGCGTGACGTGATGTGTATCCGAAGTACCCAACGAGTTTACTTTTAACGCGAACGCTAAGGAAGAGGAAAGAGGAAGAGAGTTGAAGATAAAAGAAACCAAGGAAGCCGAATGAGATGAAAAGATGAGATGGTTTTAAGCCTGATTTCGCCAGTCAATGGTGGGTAGATCTCTATAAATGATGATTTATGACATTGAACTGATAGGTAGGTAGGTAGTAATAATTGTAATTTCGAAAAATGTTAAGAGAATTAAAAAGAAGGCGATGTATTTAATTTTTTTAACTCATTAAGGTAAATAAAATTGTACTTACCTAAATGAAATATAGTTTTCTAAATGGCAACCACAAGTTATGCTTTGAGGAGCTTGATGAATGCAACGAAACTATTTTATTGTGCTGTGTAAAATGAAACGTAATAAATGGAACATGTTAAGCGTACTTCTTTAGGGCATATAATTTTTACTTACTGGTTTTTCGAATTGATAGTCGAATTAGATATATTTTTTTTTTGAGTATGCCTTCTAGACTTCTACATTCGAAAATGTGTTTTTTTTTCCCAAAAATTCAATAGAGCAAACGCTTACGCAGAAAATTAATTATTAACTTTTGATTTCTAGGTTTCTGATACTGATTTTGGAAAATGATAGTTGAAAATTGTATGTTAATAGTGTAACAAACATTTAAAAGAACATAAGTGGTTCAAAATGTTTCATATTTTTATAAAATCTATATAAATTTGTTGAAGATAAAATCAATTGAAAAATTACGTATACGCCTCAGTGCAGTGTACTATTTTATATTCTAAATGTGATTTTATGTTTATTTTTCTTGTAAATAGTGTTACAAATATTAAGAACCACTTAATGTTCAAAATGTTTCAAATTCCAAAAAGTTGAAACAAATTTCATAAAAATTAAATTATTTAAAAAAGTTGGTATACGGCATAGTATTCTATTATATGTATATTAAAAACGTCTTTTTTTTTACATATATTTGATTATGTTGCAAAGTAAATAGCGTTGAAAATATTTTAAACTTCATAATGGATTTGACATAAGAATGGGCATACATTTGTTGAAAAATAAAACCAATTAAAAAAGTACGTATACGCCTTAGTGTACTATTTTATTTGTTCAGTGTGGTTTTAATTGTTGGTGTTACAGTTGTATGGTTAAGAGTTTTTGAATTTAAGACTTGATTTTGTTTAGTTCTTGTTTTTTCTAGATTTTGTACTTTAAATTCTATGCTAGTTTCTTGAAGTTTTATCAATTTTTGGTATATTTCTACAGGAGTTTGAGAGTTTTATTTTTGTGGTTTCTAAATATTTGATCGTCTGCATTTTGATTCCACGAATTTCGGGGTTCCTCAACTTTCGGTTTATTTGTTTTGTTTATTTTAGGGTTTCTAGACTTAATTCTATTTTTTGTTTTTGTTTGCTGAATTTAATTCTTTCAGGATGTTTTATTTTTAGAATTTGATAGATTTCGGAATTCTGTCTACTTTAAATTTAATAAAGTCGGTGGTAAACCCATACCTAGAAATTCAATGTGTAAACTAAAATTGCGAACAGAAAATGAAAAATTTGGCTTGCTCAGTTAAGTTATTTGTAAAATTTAAATACATTTTTGTAAGTTGTGTTCAAATTTCAAATTATGTATCGCCTTTTCTATTCAAAAAAATTCCTTTTTCGTTAACTTTATAACACTTATCCAACATTTATTGGGTTAGTGTTTTAAGACTTAAAAATCATTGTTTTTGATTTATTTTGAAGTTAAGTATTAAATTCGTGTTTGTCTCAATACACCAATTTTTTAAGTTGGGTATAATCATACTTCTACTCCAAATACATTCGCTTTTAAAAAATGTAAAATGTTTTTACATTATGTAAGTCATTTCTTATTAATAATTTCTTAGTCAAGTTTTTACTTTAAACTTTAGAAATGCGCCTTGACTCTTTAAGATTACACAATTAGAGGAGTTGTTAGTCCGGCTGTGGACCCTGAAAATAAGACGTTCGTCGCAAAAACTCAGCACAGTCACTATTTTGAAATAATTCGCATCAACAAAATTATTGACAACATTCATTGTAATGAAATCCCGTTTTTGATTTCGTTTTCTAAGGAATTATGTTTTTTGAGTTTTATATTAATTTGAAAATTGTTTAAAATTTTACTTGACGAGATATTGCACTTAAAATGTAGAAATTGATTGAAATTTGCTAAAATGATATAAGAGACATGTTTTCGAAAATATAGTAATATCATTAAAAATTAAAAAAAAGAAGAAAATACTCAAAATTTTCTAGAATACCTTTGATATATAAAAGTGTGAGCTGATTCAAAAACAATATATAACTTGGCATTTTAAATGATCGTTCTTTTAGAAGACACTAGCAAACCCGGCGAACTCCGTTTCGCCACCAGATGGCTTCGTTTTTTGTAACATTTCGTTTGGGGATTAAAAGATGAAGACAAATTATTTTGTTTTGTTTTATATTTGAAAAGGAAAAATTTTATTTCATTTAACAACAGTAATGAATTCATTTGGATTACAAAAATGAAGTGTAATTTAGTTGAACTTCTTTTAATAAAAAATGAAAGTGAATCCAAAGTAAATACTGAATCGAAGCGTTAATTGTCACTGCGAACGCAAGGCGAACCGGAAATTGCAATCGTTTGAAGTCAAATGGAAGATCAGTCGGAATCAGTATTCGAGAAATAAATACATTTTCACCTGCGTACTTTCCGTTAATAATGATTGCCTCCATCAAATTCGGCATAAGTCTTTTCACCGCAAGTCGAGTACCGTTGCAAAGTCCCGGTGGATTCAAATTACGCAATATCATAATAACTGAACCAACTTTGAGTTGCAAGTTTTGTGGTGGAAATCCTGGTAACTCCAGAGAGTTCAAAAACTCCGTTGGATGTTGTTACTTCGTCGAATATCCTTCAGTGTGAAGTTAAGTGCTTCAAGTGATTTCTTGTGTGCCATTGTGCAATCATTCCTAACAATGAGCTTGCATTGCATCAACAATTTTCCCATTGCACTGGATCGGGAAATATTGCATGTTGGAGTATCAATTGTGTTTAAATTGAGTGGCAACTTAAGCGCAGAATGTGTAGTACGAACGCCTTCTAGAAGAGTGGCCGCAATTCTAGATGATGCTAATGCCAAAGCTGTGTCACATCTTGATCGAATAGTGGCTAAAATCAATGATATAACAAATGTTTTCCATGCTCCTCCAGGTGCGTCCAGGAAGAATAGACCACCAGTATTATTGTCCACCGCTTGCATTAATGTTTCGTATACTTGTTTTTACTGTTCATTCAGCAACGGCACATTATTTCGAACGAATTCCTGCAATGTATCAACATTGTAGGTATTGCAGCTCTCGATTTAATTATTGGTTCAATGCATCGTGTATCGATCGATTTGGCGCAATCATTCCTACTTCAATCAGTATAGCTCCTCGATATGTTTGGCATTGGTGGCCATTCACAGTTTTCAAATGCGCAAATGATTTTGGTCCTCGTACATTTACCAACAGCAGTCGCAAATAAAAACATTCATCATTTCTAGGATGAGCAGTGTACATGTACATGCGACCTAGCGCATCAGTGGAAAACACCTGTGGCCAATTTGGAATTTTCTCTTAATATATTTTGTCTTTCTTCGCTTAAGTTCTGTGAATACACTTGTTGCTGCCGATTTTCGCACGTCGTACTCTAGGCAAATATTCTACGTGACTTTGTTTCAGTTTTTTGATTTAAAAAAAAAGATCACTGATTTTTTCGAAACTATACCAAATTTGCTCAGAATGTGTAATAAAGAATTTTATATAAGTGGATTTGGTGTCAACCAAATTTATCACTTTTTTTTTTAAATTGCTCTATGATAAAAAAAACACTCACCAAATTTTTTTAAAAGTCGTTTTTGCATTTTTGTCTTATTATCTTTAAAACAAACGTTATTTGAAGTCGATATCTCTGATGTTTCTAGAGATATGTTTGACTAAAAAAGATTCCCAAAAGTAAGCTTTGGTTTAGAATATAGGGTCCTTGAAACGTCAAAAAATTTAAAAATTTTCAATTCCACAAATCTGAATGTTTACAATAGCTTTCTATGGGAAGCTAAACGGAGTTCACCTCTTTTCTGTTGAAAATTTTCCTGAATTTTGTCTGCTATAAACCTCACGGAGCCCGAGACCTTTCCAACGAATGCAAAACCGTGGAAATTGGCTCGTGTGTTCTGGAGTTATAGCGTCAGGAAGCAAAACCCGACTTATTTTTATATAGTAGAAGACAACACGTCTATATTACTGATAACATCGATAATTTTGTAAATATTCAGTAAATATTATCCACCTGTGTCCTGTTTATTTTTAAAATTTGGGTCAGAAAATGATATGCAAATATCATAAAATTCTATGTATAGTATTCGAGTATCAGTGTATGCAAAAATTTCACTTGAAAAGAAATATTTTCTACACTTCAATATTAATATATCCTTGCATTTATGAAAATGATCCTTGAGAAATTCCTAAAAAAAAATATATAGGTACATATAAGAACATAAGTCTCTTATGTTTACTTAACGTCCAGCGCCAGCTGTGTATGTACCTATTTGTGATGTGCATGTGTATACTGTATATGCCAAAAAGAAATTGGTCCTAAGAAAACACATCCTTCGTTTTCGTGTTCGTGTTTGTCGTCGTCCTCGTCGTCTTCTCTATGAATATACGAGTAGAGTATGTACGGTACGTGTCTTCGTCACCATTTGGTCCTGTCGCCACAGCTACAGTCACAGCCACAGTCATAGCCACATCCATCCGCCAACCCGCCTTCGCCATTGCCATATCGCCATCGTCAACACATAAAACTCTTCAATCTTCGTTCGCAGTTTAAACATTCAAGCGCCACAATACAGATGGTGACATCTTTGTTGGCTCCTTTCGTCGAATCCAAGCCATTAGGGTAAAACGAAAATTTACTTTAAATTGCACAAATCCAACCAAGAAAACGTACAAGGAAACGAAGATGTCTCCTCCGTATCCGTCCGTCATCTTTTATACCATTTCTTTCTTTTCGTTTTCTCTGTCGTAGGATTTTTCTTCTTCTTTTCTTATTTTGCTCATACCACGAAATAATATATAAGATGATGATGTCTGATGATGATAAATGAAAGACAGGTTAGGGGGTGTCTTCAACCCCCCATGTTTTTTCCCTTTGCTGATATGCCTGGAAGTAGGTAGGTATATGCGTGTAGTGTATCCAGATTTTGTGTGAAGAAGTATCTCATCTTCGTACGAAGATATAGTAGACGAGGTGGTGCCATCCTTCGGTTGTCATCATTGTCATCGGGCGTCGTTCATCGTTCGTCGTCGTAGTTGCTGTCGTAGTTGCCGTCGTCGTCATCTTCTTCTTAGTTGAGTTGAGGTTACCGTCTTTTCAGCTCTTCTATGTTACCTAACCTATACCTCAGTTAGCTGTTAGTCGTATCCATGGTTGTAGTGTCTTCTTCTTCGGTCTCACCTGTTTTGATTTTAAATATTTGCTTTCAATTTGTGTTTTGAAATGTGTCCTTGTTTTCGGTGATGATCAGGGGTTTGACAGAGGGGTTGTTACAGTTATACATATATAGAGATATAGTTTGGTATATCTTCTACCTATTCCATTATGGAAGATGGAAATTAAACGTCAGACTGTGCTGTGGTGATACTATGACTAGGGGGTAGTTTTGTTGAAGTAATTTCCATATTGTGACAAGCAAGAGACCACGGACAAAATGTTGTTTGTTCAACTATATGTATCTCATATACATATATATATTTTTGAATTTATATGCTTGATAAAACATGTACCTAATTTTTTTTGTTTTTGTTGTTGTATTTTCATTTTCTTTAGAATGATGTTTTTCAATTGAAAGTTTTTTTATCTTAAGTTTAAAATAAATTTAAATTTTTTGGAAAGGAAAATATTTATTCGAATGGAGTTTTTGCAAAATTGGCACTTTTTATGTTAATGGAATAAAACGAAACGTTTAAGTCTTTAAGAGAAAGATGTTAAAGAAAAATGTTTACTTAAAGACTTCAGACTTCCAGGAAAGGAATTAGTGCTTCTCTAGGACTTGAATTGAATTGAGAATTAAAGAGTTGATGTTTTTTTTATAAAACATCTTATTAAAAAATCATTAAATCGAGGTAAGCTTTTAAAATTTTCTTAATTTCACCAAACACAACGAGTAACTATTTTTTGTAACAATATTTGTTTTGAAGATATCTCGAAAAAGAAATTTTTTTAGAAAATAGTTTTAACGAGCTTCTTAAATAACCTTTGAAAACATCAAAATACAAATAAATCAAAAAACTACAAACAGGGTGTTAAAATAGTGTTTTCGTGGAAATAGTAATTTGGTTCATGCATCACAAATTCAAGCCGAGCCAGCTTTTGTGATTGTTGATTTACAAGCTTCATCTTCTCATCTTCAAAAAACATCTTTCTTTATTTTCAACTTCCCATATGAAGTTATTGTAATGGGTCCGATTTGTCAAATTGAAAATTTTGTCATTTCTCGACGTTTCAAGGCTCCTAGAGTCGAAATAAAAGATTTTTAGAAAGATGTCTGTGCGTGCGTGTGTACCTATGTTCGTACGTCCGTACGTCTGTACGTTCGCGACGTTTTTTTCGTCGTCCATAGCTCAAGAACCAGAAGCGATATCGACTTCAAATAAATTTTGAAAGGGCTCTCAAGAAAATTGCGTGGGTGGTTTTTTTTACCATAGCAGTTTTAAAAAAAGGTGGACATTTTTGTTAACCCTAAATATCTCATGAACCAATGACGCTAGAGTCTTGAAATAAATGTTACATTATATACTGTAACGTAATACCAAGCAAGTATATTTTTGAAAAAAAATCCAAATAACGGTTTTTTTTTATAAATCAAAAAAACTGAAAAAAAAAATTTGTCACCTCGAAAATTTTACGACCAAAATATAATTTCATCTCCAAAACAATTTTGCGCAACGTAGAATAATGTTTTTGACATCTGATAAAATTTTGAGAAAAATCTAATTGACTGTTTTTTTATTATAAAAAATAAAAACCTAAAAAAAACATTACTCAAAGTTGGGAAAAATTGATTTTCGACTCAAATATCTTTTCAAAAACTTGAGATTAAGGCTTCAAACTTTTTTTTTCTTATAAAAAATATTGTTTTCAACATTCTGAAAAATGTTGAGAAAATCGAATTGACAGTTTTTTTTTACAAAAAATAAAAACCTGAAAAAAAAATTTATAAAAGGTGGTAAAAATTGATTTTCGATTCAAATATCTTTTCAAAACTTTGAGATTTTGGCTTTAAACTACTTTGATCATTCAAAAAATATTGTTATCAACATTCAGTAAAATTTTGAAAAAATCGAATTGACAGTTTTTTTACAAAAAAATAAAAACCTAAAAAAAAATTAACAAAAGTTTGTAAATATTGATTTTCGACTCAAATATCTTTTCGAAATTTGAGATAATGGCTTTTAACTTATATTAACTTATAAGAAATATTGTTTTTAACATTAGGAACAATTTTGAGAAAAATCGAATTGACAGTTTTTTTTACAAAAAATAAAAACCTAAAAAATAAAAATTATAAAAGTTGGTAAAAATTGATTTTCGACTCAAATATCTTTTTAAAACTTTGAGATATTGGCTTTAAACTATTTTGATCGTTCAAAAAATATTGTTGTCAATATTCAGTAAAATTTTGAAAAATCGAATTGACAGTTTTTGTACAATAAATTAAAAACCTAAACAAAATTTAACAACAGTTGGTAAAAATTGATTTTCGACTCAAGATATTTGAGATAATGGCTTTTAACTAGTTTTAACTTATAAGAAATATTGTTTTCAACATTCGATAAAATTTTGAGAAAAATTCAATTGACAGTTTTTTTTACAAAAAATAAAAACCTAAAAAAAAAATGTATAAAAGGTGGTAAAAATTGATTTTCGACTCAAATATCTTTTTAAAACTTTGTGATATTGGCTTTAAACTACTTTAATCTTTGAAAAAAATTTGTTGTCAACATTCAGTAAAATTTTGAAAAAAATCGAATTGACAGTTTTTTTTACAAAAAATTAAAAACCTAAAAAAAATTAACAAAAGTTGGTAAAAATTGATTTTCGACTCAAATATCTTTTTAAAACTTTGAGATATTGGCTTTAAACTACTTTGATCGTTCAAAAAATATTGTTATCAACATTTAGTAAAATTTTGAAAAAAATCGAATTGACAGTTTTTTTTACAAAAAAAAAAAAAAATAAAAACCGAAAAAAAAATTAACAAAAGTTGGTAAAAATTGATTTTCGACTCAAATATCTTTTCAAAAATTTGTGATAATGGCTTCTTACTAATTTTTTATTTAGATTCCAAATTTCAATTGACAGTTTTTTTTTTACAAAAAATAAAAACCTAAAAAAAAAACAATACTAAAACTTGGTAAAAATTTACTTTCGACTCAAATAGCTTTTCAAAAATTAAAAATATTGGCTTTAAACTTGTTTTATTTCACAGAAAATATTGTCTTCGATATTCAGTAATTTTTTTTTATAAAAATCCAACAGTCCGTTTTTTCATAAAAAATAAAATCTACACAAAATAGTACGCAAATTTGGTAAAAATTGATACATATAGACAAACTTTTAAACAAGACAAATCGACAGACGGGATGGGAAGTTATCAGTGTGGGTGGCATCTCAGCCTCTTTTTTTTTTTAAGATAAAGTATACTTTAAAAAAGATAAAGAAACATTTTAGCTTTTAAAGTTAGACGAATGCCTTAGCGTAAAAGTATACTTTTTATCGTTTTAAATTATCAAACAGTCAAGCCTAATTCTAAAACACATTTTAAGAGTCGACTTCGAATTTAAAAATGATTGAAAGTATGTTGCATTTGTTTAAAAATTTGCCCCAATTTTTATTTTAAGTTGAAAGAATACAAAATCTAAGTAGTTTTGTAAGTAAAAATATGTTTATTTAATTTTTCTTAAAACTAAATCGAAAGTTAACAATAATAGTTCGTATGAAATGAAATAATTCTGAAGTCAATATTTGTCTCTTTTCTTAAGATATTACAATCGACAATAAATTTGTACAAATTTTTGGATTGTCTTACAAAAAAAAAAAAAAAAAAAAAAAAAAAAAAAAAAAAAACATCCATTTCTAATAAAACAAAGAAATTTGTTTTACTAAAACAATATAAAAAGTTTTAAAAACCTCTAAAAATATAAACTTTGTATACGAAATGGAAATTCATCAGTAAACATTTTGTTAAATTTTCCTTAAAAAATATTTTCTTAAGCACTTAAAGCAACACTTAAATTTTGAAAGATTTTTGCTTTAAATGATTCATGCGTCGGTAATTGCCACTATTAACATTTGTCGCCTGGCCTCGAGCATTCTCGAAAAAAAGTGGTTCAATTATTATCCCATGCGTGTTTAAGACGCACCAAAAAATTACTCTGGAGCAATGAAATGGCTATTGGTGTTTCAGTCTAGGGTTATGGGTTCTTGGAGCCCAGTAACGGCATTTTTTGTTTATTAACGTAGCCGTTTCAATCAAAATGAGTCCCGTCGTCGCTCCAAAAAATTCACAATACGAAAAATGCTCCAACATCATCTCACAAAAATTGTTGCGTGAAACAAAATCACTTTCTTTGAGTTCTTGAACGATTTAAATTTTGAATGGATGGAAATTTAAATCCTTTTTCAAAATTTCTTGAATAATCGCTCTTCCAAGTCCCAGTGAGGCTACCTTTTTCCTAATCGAAAGTCGTGGATTTTCTCGTAAACTCTATTCAACCACTTAAATGTTTTCGGAAGACCTTGAAGATCGGCTGGGCCCTGGCCGTGGAGTGTTCATAGCTGAAACATTTCCGTGGAACCTCTGCACCCACGAACGAATTAAACTTACACTCGTCGACGGGCAGTTACGTACAAATCGTTACTCTAGAAAAATGCCTCGGTGGCGAACGCGCGATGCTCACTTGTCCAATGGACATCGTGACTGAGAAATCCATACGATTACTGATTCCAATGACACCACTCCCCCCGTACCGTTTATTACTTTTGGAAATTATTGTATTTAAAACATAAATCTGCCACCAGACATCCTGTAGTTTTAAAGGTGTTGCAAAATTGTTCATGATTTTCGTATTCAAAGGCGTTTATCTAAATGCTGCATTTTTTAAATTAGCGAAACTCATAATAACTCAGACAATTTTTTTTTACCGATTTTAAGGATAAACACTCTTTTACAAAAAAAAAAATGTTAAATTAGTATTTCAAAAAATTACAGTATTAGAATCGTTATTTTTATCTTAAATTTTCTCGAGGATTACTGAACCTTTTTAAATCATTTCATTTTCTGATAATTTTTTTTTTGAAATTTTAAAAGATATTACATTTTGTTTATATTAATACGATATCTCATAAACGGGTCAACATTTATTAGCACTAAAGATTTGCAAACTTTAAAATATTGCTAACAAATTTGTATGGTTCAAAATTTATTTTACATAACCACTTTATGATTTTTGAAAAAGAATTAATAAATTAAAGTTTTATTGAGAAAAAAATACCATTAAAATTTTTAAAAATAAACTTATTTTAGAGGTATTTTAAAGTCTTAAAATAAAGGTATTATTTAGAATCCTTGGATACAGGTGAAAGTTCCTGAGACACAGTTGTGTATTGTATTCAAAAAAAAGTACTATAACCCAAAACAAATATTTTTAATTTATTAAAAAAACTGATCAAATTTTTTTAAAAAGCTTAATTTTTAGAACTATTTTCCAAACAAAATGGCGCTTATTACCGGAAAATGTTTTGATTTAACTGATTAATTTTATTATTTTTCATTCCATCTAAAAAATGATCATCAAATTCGTGGGATTTCTACTTTTTCATAAAAAATTTAAAAAGTTAATAACTTCCTTATTCACATATCTCAATGGTGTAATGTCATTCTATATAGATCCTTGCTTCCATAATTCAGACAAATGCTATAGAACAAATTATTTTCCAAAGTATTTTATCAAAAAAGCACATTTATCGACAAAAAATAAAACTCCTTGGTGCAGATTTCACTCTAATCTCATTTAAACTTCAAAATCATTTGACTACAACACCATTTGAATTTTTATTCCTGTTTGCATAAAATATCCTTCAAATAATAATACCCTAATCCTTAATAAAAAGAATTTTTTAAGAAGTTTAAATAACTCCCCTCCCGAAAAAAAGACAAAAAAAAAAAAGAAAAAAATTATTTAAATAAAAGTTTTTAAAGACAATCAAAATTCTTTGAAGCAAAAACAATATTTCAACTTTTAAGGACTAAAAATTCAGAAATGTATACAAAATATAGAAAATTCAAAAAAACAAAAACGCCTTTCTAATTTATCGCCTAAAATTAGAATAGATTTTTTCAAAAAGAAAAGGGACTTCATTTTTGTGTTTTTGTATTTTAGAGAGAGAGAGAAAGAGATAAGAGACAAAAACCGACAAAATTTCTTATTCAATATTTCATGACGGTCATTTAAAATTCAAAACAAGATAATCTCATCTCAAAGGTAAACAAATTCACTTGAGTGTGATCTGGAGAATATTATATCCTTGATGTCAATGAGGGTGAGAAGAAGGAGAAGGACGACGACGACCAAGGACCAAAAACCAAAAGAAAAGGAATATAATGGTGAACATTAATTTCATCCCTAAATGTCGCCACTTGATTCCTGGCTCAGAGGCCATTTTGTGTGAAGCCCATCAACCACACTAATGTTCATCTCATTCAAAAAAACACAACTTGACGATAACACAAAAATAATCATCCTTCCTATATAGAGAATACCTATCTTTCTACCTGGTGGCCATGACCACCACCCCCTACGACTCACCCCCTACCATTCACCCCTTACCACTCACCCCCTTCCCTAGGGCAAGTATCTTATGTTCGCACCTGTTTTCTATTCAAATGTATCTTTTCAGCTAAGTGAAATCCATCCCATTCCCAATGGAGAGCTGATGAGTGTAGGTTGTGTATCTTTATGTCTACATGGTTTATTACCTCCAGGATTCGGATGGGTTGCTTATCCGAAACGACATTTTGTTGCATGTCATACAATGACAAAGAAAAAGTCCTGCAAAGGAAAAAATAATGCAAATTTTTTGTCGGCGACAAACGGAAAAATATACACAGAGAAAAAAGAAAATTCCTAATCAATTCACACAAGTGGAAGCAAATCAGTCAATGACACAATCGGCTTAAGGGATCATCAATGATGTAAAATATTCTTCCTTCTTCCCTCGAAAAAAAAGGATAACAAAAAACATACAAAATGAGAACAAATATCAGAACAAGAAAAGCAGTTGGCTTTTGAAAAAGAAGAACGAGACAATGAATGTACCAAGGGAAATCTTGAGTATCTGCTCCTTTTTTTTCTCGAAAAAACCCGAAAAAAAACAAAGCAATCCTTGAAAAAGGACCAAATATAATGCAGAATTTTGATGCGTTTTGTTAAATGATGCCGAAAGTTGCAAATGTCCCGAAACAATAAAACTACGGCTAAGCCTGCTCTGCTGAAGACTGAAGCTTGAAGAGCGTGGGGGCATAATTCTCTAGCAAAAGAACCCTCCTGAGTTGGTTGGGCTTGGGTCCGGCGAGAGGCAAAAGGCGAACACCGAACAATAGAGCCCTGAAGAATTCAATTCTCTTCTACGTGATGTCGGGTGAGTGAAGTGAAGCAGGCTCTTGAATGAATTGTCGGAGATTGTTCATACACAACAAGATACAATGGGAAATTTTCGAGAATGCAACTCATCAGGTTGTTAAAACCAACCAACCAACGCAACGTCTATATATAATATTTAAAGGAGCTATATGACGAGGACTATACATACGCGGCTCCTCCGTGGTGGTGGTTAAGATACGAAGGATGTTAGTTTCGTTGCTTAAAAAAAAACACATACATACATACAGTGCGGTATATAGAGCAAAAGTTGTCTGACTTAATGAGGCCAGCAAACTCGAGAGTTTTTGAATTGCCTGGATGGTTATATAAGAGAATCCTTTAAATTGGAATCCTTTTTCACTACATGAGAATTAATCAGATTTAATTTATTTAATGAAAAGTGCTTAGGAACTGACTAAGGGGTATTTTTTTCTGTTTTTTATCGTGCAGCATACTTTCAGAAAAATATGTAAATATGTACTAATAAAAATTTAATAAAATTACTCTTGATATAAAAATATTTAATTAATTACATAATGCATTCCAGTAGATTCTTTTTTCTGATGTCGCTAATCCACGTTAATTAATGTTTGAATAATTGGGTCATGTTATAATCGCTACCACAAGTAGATACATAGCTGGCTTAATTTGATTTAATAAGCATTTTAAGTCAGGTGTAGTTTTTATTAACAAAATATAAAAACAAATTATTAATCAAAGAGTGTTAAGGTAGTCATTGAAAAATATTTTACACTTTATGTAAAATATGTAAAACTCAATATTTTAATTATTAAATTTTTAGTTTCAACAAATAGTTCAGTCGGGATGTGTTTTTCGCAAGAAGAAAATGCCTTTGAATTGAAATCCTATTATTTATAATCATAAGTGTAATAAAATAAAAAAAAATATAATAAAATAAAAATGTATAATAAATAAAAATAAACCAAAACTATATAAAATTAATAAATAACATACAACATAATAATATAATAATAACTATTCTTAAAAATAAAATAAATAGAAAAATAAATCAAAATAAATAAACACAAAAATAGTATATAGTTATAAAATAAAGTTAACCAAAATTAAAATAAAGGAAAGGTAAATAAAATAAAAATAATTAAAGCTAAAATGAATTAAATGGAATTATAGTGAAATGTTATAAATAAAATCCATTAAAATATATTAAAATGAGGTAAAAATAAAATAAAGTAAAAATAAATTAAAACAAAAGAGGCTGGGAAGCCACCCACTCTTAATTAAAAGATATGCAATCAAAGAATTAAGTGTTGGCTGTTTTCTATCTTTAAATGTTAAAACAAATATTCACAACAATATTTTATTGGGCTTAAAAAAAGTTTAAAGTCTCGGTATAGTTCTTCGTTCTCAATATATTTAAATCAAAAAATCAATTTTTAGTAGTTTTAAGTATTATTTTATTTTAGGTTTTTATTTTTCTGTAAAAAACTGTCAATTTGATTTTTTTAAAAGTATTAAAAACAACATTCGTATGAGTTGAAAAAAGTTTGAAGTCAATATGTTTTTTTTTTTTGTTCTTAAGAAATCGAAATTTTAATCGATTTTTGGAAAGAAAATTGTCAGTTGGGTTTTTCTAAAAAAAAGTATCTTAATGTTAAAAACAATATTTTTCATATGACAACGAAATTTGATTTCAATACGTTTTTTTTTTTTAAATTACTAGATACGAGTATTTTACTCAAAAAATAATATTTACCAGATTTTATTCCAGTTTTTTTGTAGGTTTTTATTAAAAAACAAAACATTCATTGAACTTTTCTAAAAAAATTTACACAACTTAAAAAAAATTGTTTTCAATAAAATAAAATTAATTTGAAGCCAATAACTTTAATTGTTGCCAATTGAAAATTCGATTTTTACCAATTTTGAAATTATCTTTTTTTTTGTAAAAAACTTTCAACTCTATTTTTCTTTCTTCAGGCAAAAAATGTGTGTAAAATATTTGTTTCTAGTTTTTTCTGTCCTTCCCAAAGTATTCGAACTTGGTTCACGTCGCAATGTATGCACTTAGTTGAAGTCCCTAGCGTTATTGGTTCATGAGATATTTTGGGGTCGAACAGATTTATCATTTTTTTGAAATTGTAATAAAAATAACAAAAAAAGTTGTTTCGACGTACAAACGCACGGACTTAAGATTCATAGTGACTTGAAGCGTCGTGAAATGTCAAAACTTGTAATTCGACAAATCGTGTCGATGACAAATACTTCCAATGAGAAGTAATTAAAATAAAATTACAAAATATAAAAACACGTTAGAATACAAAAATAAAATAAAATAATATAAAATTACAAAATATAAAAACACGTTAAAATACAAAAGTAATAAAATAAAATAAAATAAAATAAAATAAAATAAAATAAAAATAAAAATAAAAAAATAAAATAAAATAAAATGAAATAAAATAGAAATAGAAATAGAAATAGAAATAGAAATAAAATAAAAATAAAATAAAATAAAATAAAAAAATAAAATAAAATAAAATAAAAATAAAACAAACATAAAATAAAATAAAATAAAATAAAATAAAATAAAATAAAATAAAATAAAGTAAAGTAAAATAAAATAAAATAAAATAAAATAAAATAAAATTAAGTAAAATAAAATAAAAAAAAATAAAGTAAAGTAAAATAAAACAAAACAAAATAAAATAAAAAAAAAATAAGTAAAGTAAAAAAAAGTAAAAAAAATAAAATGAAATGAAATATAACAAAATGAACTAAATAAAAATAAAATACAATAAAATAGAATTTAAAATAAAATAAAAATAATAAGTAAAATAAAATTAAATAAAATAAAATTTAATAAAATCAAATACAAAAATAAAATAAATTTGAGTAAAATAAAAAAAAAATATTGAAATAAAATAGGATACAAAAAATTAAAATAAAATAAAATAAAATAAAATAAAGTAATATAGAATAAAGTTCAATGAAACAAAATAAAATAAAATAATATCATATAATATAATACAATATACAAATAAAATAAAAAAAAAATAAAAACAAAATAGAAATAGAAATAAAATAAAAATAAAAAAAAAGTAAAATACAAATTAAAATAGAATAAAACAAAATGAAATGAAATAAAATTAAATTTAATCAAATACAATATAAAAAAAATTAAGTAAAATACAAAAATTATTAAAATAAATGTACTGTTTAAAATGAAATGAACAAAAAAAAAACATGAAATTAAAATAAAATACAAATAGTTTATAAAATAAAAATAAAATAAATGTGCAAGACTACTAAATATTTTAAGGAGTTTGAAGCTTAAAAATATTTGTTAAAATAAAATAAAATAAAAAAAATGTAACATAGATTTTTTTTAAATTAAATAAATAAATAAATAAAATAGAATAGAACAACTTAAATCCAAATAAAACAAATTAACACGCAATAAAGTTAAATAAAACAAAACTAAGTAAAATTTATATAAAATGAATTAGAATTTTATAAATGAAATTAGAATTAATAAAAATAACAATAAAAAATATCACATACAATAAAATACATAACATAAATTAAAAATAAAAATACAAAAAATAACAAAACAAATTAGAACAGTTTAAAATTTACAAAACTAAAAAATGCGAACAGTCTAATACATATATGAAGTGCTTTAAAGCGTTTGTATGTGTTTTCGAAGAGAAATTCTTAAAAAGTATTTTTTTACTGCTGTTACAAAGGCTGACAAATTAAGTCACTGAAGGGATTCAAGAAATAAGTTAAATAAATATAAATATTGTAGTCACATTATTCAGTATTACTGAAATGCATACTTCTAAAAACGTCACTTTCGAATTTTTCTTTAAAACGCGTTGACTCATTGTTTCCACACAAATGATGCAAACAATGCCATTCTTACAAAATTCATAAAGAAATATGAACAGGGATAAATATAGGGGTTCAATTACTTACTTCTGAACACGAATCAAAAAACAATTGATCTTGAACTATTTCGTTCTTATTTTATAAATAATAACTCATAAACTTTTTGATCATATTTTTGATATTTGATCCTATTGATCTAAAAGCATTTAGTACCACTTAAAAACTAAATGATAAAACACATTTTTTAAAGTTTACTTTAAGAATTTCATGAGAAATCAAAAAAGTAAAAAATTAAAATAATATTTGAAAATCCGAAGAACCAAGACGAATGAAATGCACGACTTTAATAATTAAATTTTTGTTTTAAATTCTCGTGTATTAACACCACATATTATCAAAAATAACATAAGTTTTTAAGAAATAAACAAATCCTGAAAATGTATGATACCCTTCATCTTCCTTTTATATTATTCTATCCCACCTACATTAACCAATTTCTTTACATTTGAATTAATTCGTTTCTATTCATATCACAAAAATTTCATTTTACATTATGCAAAAGGCATTCCAGAAAAGTCAGACATTTTAATAATATTTCCATTTCATATCACAAGTTTTTGAATAAAATATTTTTCTCTTTCAAAAAAGAAATAAAGACACAAATAGAAGAAGAGAAGAGAATTTTTGGAGAATATCAAGTGTGTCTTGTCTATATGGACACATTTTTCCTGGCATCTTTACTAAACCAAAAAAAAAATAAAAAAAACAAGGCTAGAGTCTCAGTGTCAATGTCCTTTGGACGAAAAGGACGAACAAAAACAGCACTATCCAGAAACAGAAATGCACTCACTTGAATAACCAAAATGGAAAGTCATCTTAGGATAAGTGGGAATAGTTTCCATTCCATGCAACAAGGATATGCTGCTGCATGGCTGGCTGGCATCTTGAATGCAAAAGAGATAACACAAAAAATTTAACTACTAAAAGACGAAGAAGATGAAGAAAATAAAAGAAGAGAAAATTGTGTGTATGGTCATTTCTTGTTATCTCTCCACAGGGACCATAAAGAAGATTGTTTTTTTTGTGTGATATTTTTCAGGAAATCAATTCAAAAAAGCGACACACAAAAAATAAAGTAAAATAAAAGGAAACGAAACGAAACGAAATGAAACCAACGTCCTTGCTCGTCGTCGTCGTCCTTTGATTCCCTTTTCTTATCATTTATTTCTGTATAGTTGGGATTGGGACTCATAAGAGATGGAGAGTCTCTTGTGAGTGAAAGAGTTTATATAAATGCGAGGGAATTCGCAGGATGAATGCATAACAAGTTAGGGTCCTTGTATAGTAGGATCCTCTTCTATAGATTTTTGTGTTCCTCCTCCTTTTTCTGTTAAACATTTTTTTTTTATTTTTTCATAAATTTAATTCTTTTCCGAACAATGTGAAAACTCGTTAAATTCAATACACAAACCGCATGAACAAAAGCTATTTCAGCAGCCATCAGGGTATTGCGATTATAATCCTTATTTTTTGGCTTTCTTTCTATTTTTGTTCCTCGCAATTTGAAAAGGAGTCGGCAATTCTTTGAAGAATTGAATTCTCGCCAAATCTCCTCTTACCTCTTACCTCCTCTCCAAATCCGTATTAATTCGTCCATCCTCGGTCAGTTCGTACTCGTATTGTCCCCAAATATTCATTCATTCATATTAAAATATTCATTTATATTTTATTCATTCTTCTCTTGGGACGAAAGACTGACGAGAGACGATGAGACCATGAAGAAGAAGAGAAGAGAAGAGTTGATTGGGCGAGGAGGGGAGATGGAGAACGAGAAAGAGGAATAAAAACCCAACACAAAAAATTAACTATTCACATCAGGAATGGTCATTTTGATGTTGATTGTATCTGAAAAGTGAGTGTTAATCCTTAATTCTGCAAAAGATTTCATCATTTTGTGCATTAAGCAAAATAAACAAGGGAAGTCTTATGTTTAACATAAATAAATATATGTGACTTTTATATTATTACGCATCTGATAAGAAAGATAGTGTGTTTTTTTTTTTTATTTTTTTTTGTGTTTTGTTTTTATTTTTCTACGAAAAGGTAGAAAAAGAATGTTGTGTATTTCCTGTAATCCATGGAACATCCGCTGACCTTTGAGTTTTTGGAAACATTTTAATATGTTGGGTTTTCATTATTATCAGTTAGCTTAATAATTACATTCTGATGAGCCCAACCATTACACCGCACAGTGCGTCGATCGTATGGGGAAAGTGGACAAAATTCTATTTTCCGTAGTAAAGTTGATTTTTAGTAGCAAAATTATTTTAAATGCAATAATCAATGAGTTTCTCCAAAATTCGTGTCATATTTACGCCCCCTGCCACGCCCACTTCTGAATATCGATTATATCTTAAGATCGACTTGAACAATTTGATTGAAAATTAGGGATTTAATTTTGTAGCTAAGTTTAGAAGCACAAAAAAAGTCATGTCCACCCACTGACACGCCCACTGTTAAAGATTTTGTTACAACATACACTGTCCAAAAATATATTTTTAAAAACTTTAAAACAAAAACAAAAGGCAAGAAAAATAAAAACAAAACATAAATATTTCAAACATATACATATGTATGTATGTGTGTATTTATTTAAATTACAATTATTTAAGAATCCGAGTCAGATTGTTCAATATCTTCAAAACTAGAAGTAAAAAAAGGCGAAGAGGTATCAATGCCTTCGCTTGTTTGGAGGTATCGAGCAATTTCTTCTTGACATTTCTTACATATTCTCAGCTCTTTTTTTCTAAGATTAGAAATTAAAGGATCGGACCTGAGAAGCAAGATCGTCAAAATGTCTTGGGATGACTTTCTTGCGTGACCAAGCCGATTTTTTCGGAATTCTTTACGTGTTGCTTCAAGCGCTTCTTCGGACAGTAAACCAATTGAAATTTCGAAAGACGATATAATGTCTGGCCCATGAATTAAAAGTTTATGCACACTTATTGGCATGTAGTACCAACTGTAAAGCTCTAAATATAATTCCCTTACTTCAGCGAGTAATACAGATAATTGACTTATATCAACAGTTAGTCCTGAAGCCAAAACTCTCAAGACTATTGAAAATTTGTATATAAGCCGTTCATCAATTCCTGTATTTTCCGCTGTTAACTGTGAGTTCTTGAAAAATCTCCTTGCTGTATTGCCATCATTTGTCGAACCGAAACCAGGCTTAGGCTTGTCGATATTAAGACACAACTGTGTTTTTAGCATGGTTTGAATTTGTTGTTTTTTTTTTTGTTTTCATCAAACACTTTCTTGTTTTCGGAGTCTTTTTCAACTCGACAAGCATTCGATGCACTGAATGAAGAGTGAATAAACCAAATCGGAAATTTTCTTCAATTACTGGTTTTTCATGCGCTTGCACCAAATTCATTTCCTTAGGAGTTACTCCACAAAGAAAAAATGTTGATGCACAATTGGTGTTTGATAAAATGTTACATATGCTCCCATCGACCATTGCAAATATCAACTTAAATGAAATGTTTAAACTTTAGCCGTTTTTGGTTACGGTCTTGGGAGTGGGTTGTTCTATAAAAAGGAAAAAAAAAATAAAATATCTTTGCTACATGTTTCCTCATTTCTTACAAGTTCTGGGCATTTCTTAATGATTATGAACTTAATCGGACGGCAAAACATAGTAGAAGAACATCTAAGATTTTTCCATAACTCAACACCGGTAGTTTCTTCAACCAATTTTAAAGGTGATAATGCTATCAAAAAAAAAATACTCATCCGTGTTTTTCGAATCGGAAAAAACTTGTTTATATTGGCTATGACCGGAACTTCCGTCAAAGCCCCATTTAGATGTGAGAATGGCATGTGTGTCGCCCTTTACTTCAGAACTTCAGAAGTATCGGCAATACTTTCAACAGTTTTTTCGAGAAGTTCCTGAAGGTCAACAGAGGCAGTGATTTCCGAAACTTTTCTTTTTTTCGGAAGCATTTGCTTTTTGAAATTTCTCAACTTTTACTATATAAACTAGGAAATAAATCCTTATGAAAATCGTTAACTACAGGTCTCAATATATTATATTTTTTTCGGAAAGATCAAGATCTAAGTATAGTGCTAACATATCTTTAAGTGGTAATGTTTTTTTCCATCTTACAAGAATCAACTCCAATACCAGAGGAATGTTCGGAAACTTCCGCAGTGAATCTCAGCTTTTCAGATGAATTGGAGACTAAAAGATTCACAATTCTTCTTTTTTTCGTCTTTATTGACGCATCTTAAAATGGAGCTTGAGGTCTGCCCCGACTAGTTTATGGTCCATCATTAGACGATGTACTCTGTAAGTGATTTAAAATGCTGACAGGAAGTGTAAAATTGTTATTAAACCAAGCCTCGTGTCGCTTCTTGAAAAGAGTATGATTCCTTGAACATAGCTTCCATTTCCGTTCCAAGTTTCTATCAAAGTTTTTAATTTTGGACCTTAAATTATTTTTTATTGTAACAAACAATTATTTACTCTTAAGTCAGTCAAAATTAAAGTTAAAATATTTTCAATTCTCGATTTTTTAACGAAAGAAATCCATTTTTCATACATTTGTTGATTTTTAATAGTTGGACTTTGACCTTCAAAAAGTTGAATATTTTAAAGGTTAGCAAAGATTAGCAAAAAGCTTTCGCATTTTTGCAAAGAAGAATAATAGGACAATGCAATGACACTAAACATTCTGCTACAGCTTGCTACAGTCTTTTTAAAAGCTTAACCAAAGAGAAAAAAAGCCTTAAAAATAACCTTTTTTTCAGTAATTCATCTAACTTACGAATTATTTCAAAAACCAAATATAATTAGTCATACCAGCTCTAAATGAATCCATTATTAATAACCACTGTCCAAAAAAAATTTCCTTCTATTACTTTTGTTTCACCAGCTAAATCACTTTGCACAAAATCGCGTTTCACAACAAGACTGGCTATAATTACCTTATTATGTCTTAAACAAGTCCGCTAATCTATCATATAAAAAAGCAAACAACAAAAAAACTATAATTAATAGTTATTCAACATGTGCTAGACCCGAATCAAAGCCTAGTAGAACAAAATTGCATTTTTTATTTTTTTATTTTTGTCCACTGGTCAACGCACTGTGCACCGGGGCGAAACGCATATATGAACACTTGCTGGTTTATTTATTTTCATGATTTTTATGATTTTAAATCATTTTTATTATTAATAATTACAGTCTTGATTCAGTTTTATCTGCGAAATGCATGAGGGTTACCTCTTACTGAATTCTTGGAGCCTTGCAAATTGTGGAAATTTTTACAAATTGTGAAATTTTACAAGTTTCTCGAATTTTTGAAATTTTGTGAACTTTGTCAGATTTGTGATTTGTTAAATGCGCATTTTATTTAATAAAAACAATATTTTGCATATTGACTTTTCAAAACGAATTGTGAAAGTTTGCATACAAAACTTTCTTTGCTTATGATTATTTCGCAACATTGAACTTCTCTGATTTGTTTAAGTTCAATTTGCATTCAACTATTTTTCAAATAAGTTTTGCTATTCTTTTTATTTAGTAGTACCTGTGGTGGCGTTAAGGTTAGCGCATAGGACTGTCTTACAAGAGGTCTTGGGTTCGATCCCTGTCAATGTCACCTAAAAGTTTTCTCACGGAAAATGCCTCTTGTGAAGAATTGACACATCCTCAAAGAGTAATTCTTGTCATAAAAAGTGCTTTTTCAAATTATCCGTTCCAAATCGGCATAAAAACTATAGGTACCCTCCATCCCTGAAATGACTCGCACACAGAAATAGTTGAGAGTTGTAAATCCCTAAGCTTTTAAAGTAATTCTTCGCAAAGTTGCAATCTCGTGTATTTCGTGTGCAAATTTGCGTTTCAAAATCTTTTAGTTCGCATTCCAATACCTTCTTTGCTTATTACTTTCTATCATTTTAAGTAACAAAAATGATATTATTTTTTAATTCATGAATTAGTTAAGCATTTGAAATACAAAATATCTCTTACAATAGTAGGAAACTGCGATAATAATAATTCAAAAAAAAAAGTTTGCAAAAATTTGCAAACATTTCAATTTTATTAAATCTTCGTTTCTCTTGGCCATCAAAATGTTCATTGATAACTTGCGACCTTCTTGGTTGTTTAACTCATTAATTTTAAATTTATTTAACTTATTAGCTATTGCACTAAAAAGTATAACCCGGGCTCTTCGAAAATAGCAAACCTTACCATACTTTGCGAAATAAAAGTTTCATCGCAAATTTTGCTAAATTTATTTGTAACTTCTTGGAAAGAAATACAATATCGTATGACTTAATTTTTATTAAAATGTTATAAAGTTATATTGAGAAAATTTTCTACGATATTTTTATTGATGTGTTTTTGACACTTGAGAAAAATGATCGGGTTTTCTCATACGGACCTGACAACTTTGAATTTAATTTGTGAACGCGCCCTTTCGCTTATTACAGAAATATCATTGTCAATTTATTTAGTAAACTGAAATTTTTTATCATTGATCATCAAATTATACGAACGAGGAAAGTCTGTAAATTATATAAATTTGTTAACGAAATTCAGAATCAGTGATCGCAACTTTCAAAGCGTTAACACCAATTTTCGTTCGTGATTCTTGCCCTAGTAGGCAGTTCAGTGCAAACATTTGATAGAGCAAATTTGGAGACTCCAACTTTAAAAGCATTAACTCCAATGTTTGTCTGTTTGGCAAAGTATCGACAATATTCCTGCCGTTGGGTTGTGTCCGCACAGAACGAAAAAAGTCATCTTATTGACTATTTTGGTAGTCAATATGACTATTTGGTAGTCAATTTTTAGGCGATAACCGCGATAGAACAATTTTCGGTTGTCAATTTTGGGATCCGAATTTTTTGAAGAAAAAGTTGAAGGAAATTGAAACTACGGTTGTCATATTGACTAATGTGGTAGTCAATATGACAACTGCGGTAATCAATATGACAACTTTGGTTGAACGAAATTGAAACTACGGTTATCGTTTTGACTAATGTGGTAGTCAATACGACAATTGCGGTAGTCATTATGACAACTTCGGTAGTCAATACGACAACTGCGGTAGTCAGTAAGACAACTGCGGTAGTCAATATGGCAACTTCGGTAGTCAGTATGACAACTGCGGTAGTCAATACGATAACTGCAGTAGTTAATGTGACAACTGCGGTAGTCAATAGGACAATAATTGCTGCAGTCAATATCATAATTTTTTCTGTAAACCGTAATCTATAGTTTCATAGTAAATTTTGGTAGCCAATATGACAACCATGGTAGTCAATATGACAACTGCGGTAGTCAAAATGACAATTTTTGTTGAAAACCGAAATCTAAATTGATTACCGAGTAGTCAATATAACAATCCACGATTGTCAATTTTGATAGTCAATACGACAACCAAATTGTCATATTGACTACCGAAGTTGTTCTATTACCTACTTTTGTTGTCATATTGACTACCCAAAATTGATAATCGAAAATTGTTCCATTGACTATCCAGTAGTCAATTTTTTAAAATGAGGTTGTCATATTGACTGTTTTGGTAGTCATTACGACAATTTGGCCAAATTTCAAGTTGACTATCGATGATTGTTAATATGACAACTTTTTTCTTTCTGTGCGTAGCAAACGGTTTAAATCAGTTAATTCCACAGTGTTCTCAAGAGTTGAGCATCGCTGACTCCACATTATGGCGTATTTTTCATAAGAATTATAACCATACAAGATCAAGATGGCTAAAAATTCAAAGCCGACGGACCATTTGAAGGGTCGATGTAAGTTCTCCGATTGGGCAAGTTTTCAAGTCCTTATTGGAAAACCCTTAACAAATTCCTTTTTTGCGAAATTCATGCTACAAAATTAACTGATTAAATTTCCAAGATTTTATTTTGAACATAAAACTAGGGAACCTACAATTTTTTTTTGAAATTTGTGATAACACGAAATAGTTTTTCTAGACACTGCTTGACCTTTAAACTTTTATTTTTCAAGCGACCAATATTCGTTCTTTACCAGTTTAAATTTTAAAATTTTCAATTTTTTCAAGTTGTCAAAATTACTCCAATTTCAGCAAGTTCATGTTTCAAATACCCAAATACACAAATACACATAAAATGCATTCAAACATTCATTACGATCAAGTCCAAATTTTAAATGTCATCATCTCTAAAATTAAATATAATTGGAAGTTAAAAAATGTTTGGTTAAGAACCTTGCTCGATATAAATAAAACAGTTTGTATATGCCTGTCCTTAATTACTAAAACTAATTGACCTTTATTTACCAATTTACTTATCAATTAAAACAAATCCTTTTTTTGTTTTTCTCTATTAACTTTAATAGGTTTAATGTGTTTAATTTAATAACAATGCCCATTTTCCCAGAAACACCATTTAATTTCAGCGACAGTGTAGTGCACAATGCATTAGAAGCTTTTAATTTCTCAGAAATAACACATCCTTTAGAGCTCTGATGATGGTTTTAAACGTTAGCATGTCAGCAACATATTTCCTCAAGGCCATTTATCTTCAAATGGTGTTAAATGCAAAAAATTTCATTAAAAGTTACAGTTTTTCAACCGCTCGGTTAGAATTTTATAAAATTTCTAAATTTATGAAATTCACCAACTGTGAAAAAAAAAATAAAAACATTTTCTATGCATGGACGATTGTGTTTTCGTTCTCTTAAATGCCAACCCCTTTTTTCTCAAAAATATAAATAATATCCAAATAATACACATGTGATACTTTTTTCTTTTCTCAATTTAAAGTATAAATTCAATAAAGTTGATTTTCCACAATTTCCAATGGGTATTATATCCTCGTCATACTCTATCGCCCATGCACATCCTTTTTCAATTGATGCGTCGATATAATACAAAATCATATACGTTCGTATAGAAGCAAAAGCAAGAATGTGTTGTGTATAGGTAAATACATATATGTGAGTTGAATTGAAACATTTTCTCTGACTATGTTTGGCATCTTTCAAAGCACAAAATGTGTCACAATCAAACTTCTATTTATTGTAAAAAAAAAAATACCATGGGTGGGGGGTAATTGGATTTGATATCAAATCAGATATAAATCATCCCCATTTGGAAGTCGAAGCGAAACCATCATCAAAACCAAAGCCTTCAATATTATAGAGATACACTAAATGGGTTCTTTCGTCTAAATGGGTTTCAATATAACGTAACGTAACGTACATATACTCAATACTCCTCTACTTTGTATAAAGATACTTATATACATATACTATAAGTATATTTATGTATATAGAAAAAAAAGGGGATAAATTTGTTATGGTCGATTGATTGTTTTATTGCCCGGCAGAGGGCTAAATATCTGACTTATAATAAATTTTCTTGTAGATCCTTCCATTTAAACGATAATTTACTATTCATATTCAATGTATTCCTGAGGTTAACAAAGTAAAATAAAAAATATATATGAACATACATATGTACATCTATATATGTACATTTATATTTACTAAAGATGGATTTTATGACTTTTGAATTTTTTCCACTGCTTATACAGTAAAAATAAAATAAAATGAAACAAAATCTACAACAAAAAAAAAAATCAAGGACATCAGACGAATTTATTACGATCCTTGATCCATTTCAACAGAATAAATATGAGTCGTCAGAGAGATATGGATACTTTGAGTATGTTTGCTACTCCATCACATCACATCACATCACATAACATCAGAAAAGGAAGAGCATCACACATATTCTATACACTTCTCCATATCGAATCCATTCCATCGTGGTTTTGGATATCTATACCAGGATGTGGATGTGATGTGATTTTCTCAGAAATGGATCCACCAGAAAAGGGTATTTGGTTAGTTTCTTCTTTTTATATTTTTTGTTCCATCATATAAAACAACATTGAACCTTACACTTTCAGAATTCATACATATACAAAAAATTGCTCTTGGGATCTATATTGACTTTGAGTATTTTTTTTTTTTTTTTGGTATTGGAAAGGGATATTTAATACTTATGGTGACCATATTTTACTTTTCAATTTTCTAATTTTTCAACTTCAAATACAAGTGGTAACATTTTTTCGCTAGACTTTTTGAAAAACTGCTTAGTTTAACATTTTTAATGTCTTCTGTATTTTTGACCCTTTTTATAAATTTGTGTGAATTCAAAGCTCATAAAAAAAAAGTCTAAAATCTTAAAAATCAACATTTAAAGATCCTGTAATTTCGACAGGTACCTTAGAATGTCGAACTGTGTTAATTTCAAATTTTATGTTTACTTTTATTTTTTATTGAAATTCGGTTTTAGAAAAACCATATATGGTAACCCTAAGGATACCTTAGAAATTATGCATATACACAGAAAGAAAATATGTAGAACTTTTGACTTTTTTTCTTTCTTTTGGCTTCTGGGATTACTTGATGGACGTATGTACTCAGTACCTATAAAACCTTCTTTATTCAAAAAAAAAAAAGCAAAAGAGAACAAATATGACGAAAAATCCCTTAGAGAAAACAAGATGTGGATATTGTGGAATAAGTTTGGAGATTTTGATTTATATTTGATTTAGAAAACATCAAAGGATGAGGTACTTAATCGTGTGTGTGTGTGTATATTTTCCATATTTGTAATACTAAATAATGAATAGAAGACATAAACATCGGTTTAAGATTAAACATAAAATAAAGAAATGTTTGGCATAAATTAGATTTTTGCTGATATTTTGTATTACTGTCAAATGCATTCTTAATCAAAAATCTTGAAATTTAAAATTTTTGACAATTCAAGAGTTGTGGAGCTTGACCAATGCCAATTGTGCATTTAAAGTTAGTTCATTCTGTTTTGGTTATGATGATAAATGTGGTTTACAGTGTTCATGTATTACAGCACTGCTGTGTTACTCTACTGCAGTGTTCATTTTTACAGTTTGGCTGTAAAAATCTATTACAGTGAGTGTAAGTTACTTGTAACTATAATTAAAATTAAAATGCTCTGCACAGTTACTATTTAACGGTCTTAAATGCGTACTAAATAGAATTAGTAGTACCTTCAAGATCTTAAATCTTCGACAATTCTGTTGACGGTGATTTACACTGTTTGTGTATTACAGCAGTGTACTGTGCTACAGTGTTTCTTACAGTTTCGCTGCGAAACTCTATTGCAGGGTATTTAAGTGCAGCTTTAATATGTTTTTCACTGTAACTATTTAACTTTCGAAAATGCAAATTGGTGATATCCTGAAGGGGTTGGGTCGAAATACTGTACGGATCATAATACTGTATTTTAAATACTGTATCTCAAAATAATGTATTTCAAAATACTGTATCTCAAAATAATGTATTTCAAAATACTGTATGTACAAAATACTGTATGATCAAAATACTTCATCTCAAAATTCTGTATTTCAAAATTCTGTATTTCAAAATTCTGTATATCAAAATTCTTTACATTCAAAATGCTATAAATAAGGCTAAAAAATTAAAACCGTTTTGACAATGTTAAAAAAGTGCGCAGTTTTTACATTATCAAAACGGTTTTTATTTTTTAGCCTTATTTACAGTATTTTGAAATACAGAATTTTGAAAACAGTATACTTTTTTTGTTTGAAAAACATCATAATAATTTTTCATTAGCATAATGTTCTAATATGCTTCCCTTGATAATTGAAAAGTGACATTTTTAAATGAATTGTTCCTATCATAATCGACAATTGCATAAACAATTGCACCAAACTAATTGATCGGACATACGAGTAACTTCCAGTATTTTACAGAATTATGAGGCATGTATTTTGGCAATACAACATTTTGAGACACAGTATTTTAAATTTATAGTATTTTGAAATACAGAATGTTATCCATACAGTATTATGACCATACAGTATTTTAAAATACAGCATTTCGACCTCCCATCTTGAAGATATTAAATTTTCGACTGTTCTGGAGTTCTGTAGTTCTGAAACTTCACCAATGTCAATTGTGCATTTCGAGTTATTTAATTTATGTTTTGTTTATGACGTTAAATATGATTAACAGTGTTCATGTATTACAATACTACTGTGTTACAGTGTTCATTTCTTACAGTCTTACTCTGTTACACTGTCAGTGCTTAAAGTAAACATGTTGTACTTTTCGAGTTAAATATATCTTAAAGGCTTTAATTCTAAGATTATGCCATTTTCACATGACGGTGAAAATGATTTACAGTGTTTGTGTATTACAGCAATGCACTGTGTTACAGTTTTTTTTGTTACAGTTTGGCTGCGAGGCTCTAGTATAGTATATGTAAGTACAGCTTTAAGATGTTTTTAACTGTAACTACTTAACGTTCTAAAAAGCATACTTAATCAAATTGGCGATATCTTAAAGACTGTAAATTGTCGACTGTTTTGGAATTTTGGAGTTCATTAGCTTTGGAACTTCACCAATGCCAATTGTGCATTTCGGGTTATATAATTTATGTTTTGTTTATGACGGTAAATATGATTAACAGTGTTCATTTATTACAGCAAGAGTGTGTTACAGTGTTCATTTTATACAGTTCGGCTGTGGTACTCTATTACAGTGTAAGCACAACTTTCTTAAAGTTAAAATGTTTTGCACTGTAACTATTTCACAGTCTTAAATGCATATTTATCAAATTGAAAATATCTTAAAGATTTAAAATCTGACTCTTCTATAGTGTGTTAATTCTGTTTTACATTTGACGGTGAAAATGATTTACAGTGTTCATGTAATACATTTAGGGTTTGGTATATAGTTTTCATTACTTAAGATTTGGAGGTGTTTAAGAGTACAAGTGTAAAACAACTGTCTTAGACTTAAGCTGTTATTCACTGTAACTATTTAACTGTCTTACAGTGTAACAGGGTAATTGTATGAACATAACAGTGTTGAGTTGTTCCAATTGAACCGAGTTACTAATTTTTAGACTTTATTGTTACTGTTTTATAGTCTTAACTGTTTTGTGTCTTTTGGCTTAGCTGTTTTACAGTTTATTCCGTTTAAAGTGTCACTCTGTAAAAATTATACATAGTGTTTCGAAAATTAATTAAGAAAGTGTCTCTCAAACTGTTTTCACTTTCTTTAGGCTAGTCTAGAATATTATCGGAACTATCAGTATCCTGTACTGTACTGAAATATTTAAATTTTAAATAAACTGTAATGATTACATTTCCCCTTTGTAGTCTATTATACTCTTCTACATACTGTTTTCCGACGACTTTAAAGTTACTGTAATCAAATGACAGTTAATGACACATTCACACTGGAATTTCTTGGATTTTAAACTGCGACAAGCTGTGTGTTTTGAGAAAGGGGACTAATAAAAGATATTATTTTATTATAAATATAAATCTTAATTATGAAGCTTTTATTAGCTTTTGAGCTTAACATTTCCCACCCCAGCTTTCGATAGTGGTCATAATTAATTTAAGGTTCATGAAAACCTTCACAAAAGTTACCAAAACAAATAAATTTCAAAAATATTCATATTTTATTACCTTTATAAAAATTCAAAAAACAAAGTAATAAGTAGTTTCTTTACTTTTTAAAATTGAATATTGAATAGTGACTTAACGGCGGCGCAGGAGAAAGGAACCCTTACCTACCTTACCTGCTACATATAGGTAGACATAAAACTTAAGCTAGGCACTTAAAAACTTATTTTAATTTGTCTTTCCTTTAAAGGTTTTCTTTTTGTTCATAGTTTTTACGTTCTATAAAACTAAAATCCTTTGAATAATGCAAAATCAAAAGGGAAAACATTATTATTTATTTCAATATTAATTCATTCTCTTCTTCGACACAAGAGTACTTATAGATAGAACTCAATTAACAATTCTCTCTTTCCACTTTAACGTTTCGTGATTCTTGACGATTCCTTTTTGGAACGACGCGCGCGGTACCCACAAACACTCAAAATATAAAATAACGCCCCCTGTTGTTCCATTACCATCGCCATCGTCGCACCATCGCACCGGTCCACCGGTTAACCAACAAAATTCTTGAACGTGAGGCCCTAAGAAAAGGACGTGATTCGCATTGCAAAAGCAAGGAGTAGAAGTAGGTAGACGTTATACCTATCGCTGGAAACACATTAATGGGATAACGAATGAATTTATGAAAAGCTCGCTCAATCGATTACTCGCACTTCGTCGGACATATAACTCGGTAAGTATACACGACTTTTGTTTGTTTTTTCTCTCACTCTTACTTCCACTTCCCGTACTTTCTCCATCTAGTTCTCTCTGTCTCTCGAGGTTTTTAAATTATTGTACTCTTGCTTTGACTGCAAGGACGAATGTAATGTAAGGACGAATGTTCCTTTTGCCTTGAAAGAATCTAACAGAACTTTCATAATGCTATTAAACTAGTCAGGGGAGAAGAAGGGAGTTGGGAAAAAGGCGATAGGTAGCGAGTTAGTGAAACAAAATTCAGGAAAAAAGAAACAAATAAAGAGTTCAAACAGAATACTATAACGTTAGAGCCAATTTCCGGTTGCCATCGTTTTCCTACAATGATTTATGTAGACACAAAACCCTGCCTTAAACTTGCAATGTGCGAATCGAATTCCAGGTGTGCCAGGTCCTGGTTTCGGTCTCTGACATGCTTTCATTCTGTTGGCCTGGTGGGAGGGTAGTTTGCTGCAATAGTTGCATCATACTCGTCGTGTTTTGGAAGTTCTGCTGCACAGTTCATAATAATTTTCAATTTTAGTTTTTCATAACCTTTATTTTTCTTCTTGCATCACGAGAGGGTGATGATGGAAAAATATGTATTAAACAACAATCGATAATTGATTAGAATTTTATTTAGAAAAATAAATAAACACGGAATAAAATTGAATCTGAATGAATTGTGATAGGTACACTGCACTGCGCGACTGTAAATATAAAGAAAAATGCTTTTTGGAGAAATGAAAATAAATATTTGGCAGCAGTAGTTTTGGAATGAACTTTTTTCAAAACTCTTCAGAAAATAAAATATAACAGGTATTGTTGTATTGTTGTTGATACAGGTCACTGTTGACACAAGAAACGGTTTCCATATACTCGTACAATATTTTTTCCTCATACAGATGTTTCTCTATATTTCTATGTTATGTGTATTTTTGCAAGGATTGCTGCTCTTCGAGTTAACAAGGAGGAATAGCAGGAGTTCTATAAAAATGAAAAATTGAAAACAAAATTGTGTACGACTATGATGCGCAGAGTAAACAAAAGTTTTGAATTTATAGTATAATAAGCACGAAATATTTCTACATTTTTTTTTTCTATTTTTAGTTCAGTTTTTTGAATAAATTAATAAAAGTTGTTTATTTAGAAGACTACGACGAAATTGGGGAGTAAAGAGAAGAGTTTTGCTTTGCCTTTAAATGCAAACAAACAAAAATTCCTTTTTTTTTGGCATGGAATATTTAATAATTGGAAATTTATCTTAGAATAACGAAATTCTTTGAATTTTTCGTAACGAACTTGTTTTTACTATAAATGTTTCCGATGAAAGTTATTGATTGATTGCGAATTATTAAGATGTCAAAGAGAAATTGATATGTGCCTCGATTTGACTATTTACAGCTGAATAATTTATTTTCATATGATATCAAAAATATTTGGGTATAATTTAAAATAAGAAGAATAGAATTCAACGATTTTCAACTTGTGTTTTCTCAAAAACGCTTCGTTGCAAAAGGACTTGTTTAATTTCTTCTATTAAAAGGTGTTTTTTTTTCCTACAAGATGGTGAGTTTCGATGCCTCTTATATATGGCTTAACTGTTGAGAATGTCAAACTGTGTTGAATTGTGGAAATTTTGTTAACTTACTTTCTTAGGTCCTCAGACCTATAAAGTCCGTGAGTGATCCCAAGCGGGACATAGGGCCTCAACTACTCCTACCCGCCATCATGTGCGGTTTACGCGGTGTGCTTAAGCTCCATTCAGCTCTTCCCCAATCTAGACGATTTCTCCTAGACTGTTCTTCTTCTCCAAGTGCTTCTTGGTCATCTGACTCTTCTGCCTTCTTGAGTTAGTTGATTCCATTGCATTGCATGTTCTTCAATGCAGTCATTCGAATAGTGAATTATTGTCAATGGATTTCTGAACCGTTATCGATCGGGCCAGAAAACTCGTAAAATATTTCGTAGACACGTATTAATGACGGTCTGCAGTTTCCTGGTAATCGTTGCTAATATTTTCCAAGTCCTGTAACCGTATAACAGTACTGGTTTGACGTTTCAGCGGACTGTCGTATCTGTTCTTTCAAGCATTAGAAAACATCCCAAACACAGCTTTAGATTTCCCGATACGACCAGCCATTCCTCCTTTAGCAGAAACCATATTTCCAAGATACTGAAAACTCTACTTTTTCTACTGGTTATTGAGTAATGTTTACCAGAAAGGATGAGTGGGAGGTTCCGTGGCTGATTTTAAGCCCCACAATTTCTGCTTCTCTCTCTACCCTTGTTGCCATTTGATATAGACAAAGTATCCTATGATATAGCTTGTATCGTCGGCGTAGTCTAAAAGTTTCAGGTATTTTGTCATAGTCCATCTTATTTTTTTTCCGTTTCCTATAAAGGCCGCCCGCAGCACAACACTGATCACCAATAAGAAAAGAATTGGTGACAGTTTTCAACCCTGTCTGAATCCACTTTGGAATTCAAATTCCTCTAACAACCTACCTCATAAGACGACTTTATAATAGAGATGAGATTATTTGGGATACCTTACCTCCGCAAATCAAGCTAGATAAATTCCCTGTTCATGTTGTCAAAAGCCTTTTCAAAATCGATGAACATCAGGTCAAGTGCTGATCGATATTTAGAGCACTTGTCGATGGCTTTTCATTATCCGCTAGGTGTTGATGTCATCAATGTAGGAGGATCCAGTGCAGAATTCTGCTTGTTCAGCAGCAATCATTGCTTCAAGGTGTTCTCTTGCACGTTCTAAGATAGTCTTCGCTACCTCTTAAATACCTCTCAAGTACTTCTTTAGATCTCCTTTTTGGGGGTATATAGTGATGAAGCTTATTTCGGGTCAAATTAATTTTTAACTAAGAAAAATTTCCGATTAAAGATCGAAGACAATCCTCAAGCCCGTTGGCTATTCTGTGTAGTTTACACGCTGAAGAGAATTGTATTCACGAATATTAGAGAAAACAGAATTTCGTCCTGTCGGATTTATATAACTTTATGTCTTAACTATCGGGTTAGGATTTTTATTCTTCGAATTTCTTAAAACGAAATCCAAAAATATTTTAGCCGATACAGTATTTACAAAACCAAGTAAAACATTTTGATCTTAAATGGAGTAAAAATTCAAACAAAATGACAGCTTATTAATGGACATTTGTAGAAAACTAATTGTTTTTAGTGTGAAAGTCTCTTTAAGGAAAAAATTGTAGGAAAGCTTTTAGGAGAAAAAACGGAATAGAACTGAAGAAGTGATTTTGAAATAGAAGTGTTACCACTTTTTTTAATTTAAAAGAGTGCCTCAAACGACTTGTTAGTTTCGGAAATGGTTCATATCTTTGTTCGGATAATTTGTCTTCAGAAACGCGTAGAATTGATTATATTTATTTAATTACAAACCTTATGGATAAATTTATTGAAAATTTTTAAATTTTATTGCTCTTTTGATATTTTAGTTATGACAGTACTCTGTTTCTCAACAACTCACTTGAACAGAGAATGTGCTTTTGAAATGTTTTTGAAAATAACATCATTGAATTATTTACGTCACTAGAGCATTGTGGTAACGTTTTTTTTTACCCTTATTTAAGGGCTATTGAAATAGCTCCCTTATACTCGGTCTTCTAAGATTGTTCATCTATGAGTACTATGAGTTACAGAGAATCGTTCTTTACCCGTACTACACGAATGCGAAATGTCTTACGACGTTCGTTCTGTAATTACTCGTTATCTAAATATTCAAGAATTTAATAAAAATACCCAAAAACACTCCAATACGAAACCCCTGTCTTTTTTTCCTAAAACTTACACTATCTCTGACATATTAATGGAGAACTCTTCGTGAGAATCCCACTTCTGACACCAATGTTGCAAATTCGTTATAAAAGAGTTTCCCGGTGAAGAAATGGATTTAAAGAATTATAGAATTAGAAATGAACTCAATTAGTTTGATATTCTAAGAGGTGGCAAAATAATTGTTTTAAAGTCAAATTTTTAAAATTTCCTCATACTATTAATTTTTGAAAGATTTAAATTTTCCAAAATGATATTAATTTATATTCAAAAAGTAAATACCTAAATATATATATAAATAAGTAGTAATCAATCAATTTTGATATTTCTTATCTTATATTCATTAGAATTCCATCAATTCCTCTTTAAACTTCAGCTTAAATTTGTATATACATATGTATCTATAAATTCAATAAGTATAAATCTGTACTTAGCTTAAAGAAATAAATATAATATCCTATTTTCTCATATCATTTCAATTCCAAGAACTAATTTCTCAAGTGTTGGAAATCTTTTGCTTCAATAAATGTTCTATAATGTGTTATTAATAAATGAGAAACATCTTCAATTAATCCAAAGCATCAAGCTTTATATCAAACCTACCATCATCATCCTCAGCATCGGCATCAAAGTCATCATCATCATCATTCTCAGCCATACACATAAATATACGAGTATCTATCTTTACAATTTTAAGACCCTCATCCTTGATTTCATTGATATAACATTTATAGATATTATTATTTCTTATTAAAGTGTTATGTCTCTTCTCTGCATCTCCTTTTCGTCTGTTGTTTCATTTATGCTTATCTATTTCGTCTGTCTATGATAATAAAAGGATATATATTCCAATTCCTTTCAAATTCCATTTCGTGTGCTATAGGTTCTCTTGAATGTCTGTAGGTAATCTCTGACAAAATACAAATACCTCATCTACATATCTATCTATGTATATCTATTTTATACTCCTTCAAGTGTCATAGGAAACTCAATTAAAGGATTTTCAGTTTCAAAGTTTATCATTCGATCAAAGTATCAAAGTACTATAGAAGAGCTAGCGGTACACAACATAAAATCAGACAGTGGAATATACGAGGACGAAGATGAGGATACTCTCGAACGATATGGGGAGTCCTTCGATTAAATCAGAAACTTTATGAACAAAACATACATCGTATTCATAAAGTGGAAAATCAATACAGACAAGGATTGCATTTGACAATTCAAAGATACATATATATGTAACTATTTACAGCTATGATCAAAATAATAGGAACATAACTCCATTTTTGGTAGTTTTGTCATTAGCACATTTTCTTAATTTGTAATTTTCAAAAAAAAGTACGTGATAATAATTCTCAAGATTTTATAATCCATTTTTCTGCAGGCTTTATAATAAGGTTGGTCTACAAAATTAGTAACTCATGATTTAAAAACAATACATTTTGACAAATAATGTCAATTAATATAGTGGTCTGAAAAGCTAGTAAAAGAATACAATCTTTTTGGAATGCAATCGTTATAAGTCATTTGTTGAATTCAACTCAAAGATTGCATTCATTGATGCAATTTAATATTATGACTTCAAATTTTGCAAAAACCGATCATTTGACTTTAAAATTACTGCAATCAAATTTTCTCCGATCATTTGAATAGAATCAATTGATTGCAATCATTTCAGACTTCATGCATTCTTTGCATTTTTTTTGAAGTCTTTGCATTCTTTTGAATTCTTTGCTGTATTTTGAAGTATTTTTAAGGTCAAATGATTAAAGATAGCAACATTTTAAGTCCCAATTTTAGAGAAATTCAATAAATGCAATATTTATATTGAAATCATAAAAGAATGCTTTCCCAAAAGATTGCATTCCCAAAAGATTGCATTCCTAATTTTAGATGAATTCAATGAATGAAATCTAAAATCATAAAAGATTGCATTCCCAACAGATTGCATTCCCAAAAGATTGCATTCCCAAAAGATTGCATTCCCAAAAAATTGTATTCCTAAAAGATTGCACTCTTTAAGCCTGTGAACTGATTTGATTATATTTGATATTTTGATGAAAAATTCTTATTATTAAATTTTAAAAGCAAAACTTCTTATCAACATTTATCCTAGGAGTTGAGTGCCACAATTCAGGGACAATTCTCCACAAATTCATAACCAGTGCGTAAACGAAAAGTAAGCAATGTTCCTATTACTTTGGCCATAGCTGTAGGTATGTATTCATAATGAAGGAAGGTCGTTTTTGATTATATTCTGCAATTACAAAAGAGGATAATAACATTTGACATATTATCCGATAACTGGCAAATAGCGGCAATCCTTACAATTCGATTCCCTGTCATATGTAATGTAGGTACTGTATACATGCGAAACCGCCCATCTGTTTCTCTTTATGTGTTGCGTGAAGCGAGGTGATTGAACTTGGGATATTCCTTATGCCGCATACCGTTGTCGTCGCCCTTTGTCGTCGTCGTTGTCGGTGGCTGCGGGGTTAGGCGGGGGCGTTAGTATCGGTCGTATTGTCTTAAGCCCTAGTGTCCTGATGATATCCTGGAACAAACAATCTCTGTGCTGCGGTGATAAGAAAACCAACCATCATATACCTAAAGTCTGGCATAGGTGAAAAGGAGAAAAGTAACCTTTTTCATGATGGCTTCCGTAGGTCGCATGTAACCAGTTAGACAACCCACCAACCGACCGACCCCCAGAATGACAATTTTCATCGATTTATTTTATATATGGAAACCATTCATTTCGTTCATTGGAAAATAATTTTCAAGTGTTTATTTGCAATATTACCTCCTCAACACCCTTTTCTCGCCCACATCCATTTACTTTTCCTCCTCCTCCTCCTACCCGTTCTCAATCCCAGTGAGCGCATTCAGCAGAAAAAGGATATTTAAGGAAAATCGATTTATTGATAAATGGAGCAGAAATAATTAAACTTACAGTACCCTACAGAATGGCTTGTACCTTTTACCTCATATATTCTCCTGCAACTCACAGTTCTCTTGCTGCTGCTTCAATTTGTTGCGGTACTATAAATGACGTGTATGGTGGGTGGTGGGCGGTAGGTGGCTAGAAGGACCCTTGTATACAAAGCTCGTATATAATTACATTTGGATGTTATGTTTCATTCGAAGACGAGTTAAGTGCGCACACAAATGTAGAATGTTATTTCATTTCAACTACTTCTGCTTCTTCTTCTTCAGTTAGCCTTTTAAATAAACAGTCATTAACCAGGGTTGTTATTGGATCTTTGTTTTCCTTGGAAAATTCTTGTTAAAGTATACTAAGGGATAAAGAAAAACTGAAGATTAAAAGTCACTGAACAAAAAATTCCAATAAATGTAATTGTCATTGCTGAACACTTGGAGAATCACTTACGATCTTGCCTTTAAAACAACACACCTTATCCGTTTGAAGAGCATTTTTGTCATTGAAGCCTTACTTCTTTGAACAGATACTTTCGAAAGTTATGAGTTGCTTATTCGATTCAACAATTGTAGTCGCTGAATCTTGAAGGTGAAGATGCCAAAAATTGTTTCAGTATTGCAGCTAATCAATTGCCTGCTCGATTTTTCAATCTTAGCCATTAAATATTAACTCCTTCGGATATTTCCAATTTGTCTCTAAATCTTCTAATTTTCTCCTTCTTTTAAAGCAAAGAGTCCAAAAACTCTTTCAAAGACTTAGTCCAACTTTTGATGTAGTTTATTCAGCAATTTTTGTCTACTACGACTCATCAATCTTCGGCACCAGTGTTCTCTCACCCGTTTTAAGGCTTTAACAGCTTTTTCTCTAAATTTGAGCAGACCAGACCAGAATTTCTCGGTACATATCCTTACATATTCTTTAAATACTGCAAATACGACAACCTTCATCTGATTTTTCCTGATGCCAATTTAAAATCACTGAAGCTTTACACCTTTGGATAGATCGACTTGATTTAAGTTCAATTTTTGACTGATTCTTAAATTAACCTGAGATTATACATTACGAATTCTTTTTTGATTATTTGACTTAATAATCCTTAACGTCAAATCTGTATTAATTCTCATTAAAAAAGAAGATACACAATAATTATTGGAGATTCTTCCGAAAACAGATTCGGTTAAAAATATTAAGACTTTTCAGTTGACAGCTTGAATCATCCCGCTTTGTCATTTAAACTTCGTACTTTTGTAACTTGTTTTCAAGCCATTTTCCTCTATAAAATCAAATGAGATCGAAAACTCTTCCAAAAACTTTTTCGTCCAACTTTTGATGCAAATTTTGACTTAACAATCTTCACTCTTTTGGTGTTCTCGCACCCTTTTCAAGGCTTTAACAGCTTTTTCTCTGAATTTTAGCAGACGAGATCATAATTTATCGGTACATATTTCCTCCAAAAACAACCTTATTCGACCTCATACATTTTAGTCCAAAAACAACCTTCAGCTGATTTTTCCTGATACAAATTTAAATTACTGAAGCTCAAGCTTAATTCTTGACTGATTAATGCCTAAATCAAACTTAGATTATACATTCTGAATTTCATGTCGCTTATTAAATTTAATAAACCTTAACGTCGAACCTTTATTCAATTTCTTATTAAAGGAGAAGAGTCACACAAATTATTCCAAATCCTTCCAAAAACAGGGTTGGCCAGATATATTTAACTTGAGTTGATAGCTTGAATCATCACGCTTAGTCATTGAAACTTCGGACATTTGTAACTTGTTTTGAAACCATTTCGCTTTATTTAAAAAAAATGAGATCGGAAATTCGTCCAAACACTTTCGAAGACTTTAAATTCAACTTTTCATGTAGTCCATTTAAATTCTGTAGTTGTCTGCCCGACTCAACAATCTTAATTACCAAAGTTTCAATCTTTTAGGAAGCTCGGACCCGTTTTAAAGCTTTAACAGTTTGCTTTCTTGTTTTTAGCAAACTTGTAATTTCTGGAAAAAAAAAACATCCAAAGACAAATTTCAGCTGATTTCTCTGATTACAATTTATGCCTTTGAAAATATCTACCGGATGCAGGTTCAATTTTCGACTGATAATTCTTAAATCAAACTTAGAATTTCTTGTTGCTTATTTGACTTTACAATCCTAAAAGTCGAATCTTTATTCAGTGCTCATTAAAGGAGAAGAGACACAAAAATTACTAAACCTTTCAAAAACAGTTGACCAAGTCTTAGTAATTGGAACTTCGGATTTCCGAAACGTTTTTCAAACGATTTCCCTCTAATGGAGAAAATTGGATCGAAAACTTAAGATCAAATTTTTGACGTATGTTTTTTAGTTGTCTGTTCGACTTAATAACTTTAATCAGTCAAGTTCTACCTCCATTAACAGCTCGGATCATTTTTAACCATTTCAGAGCTTGTTCTCCAACTTTTAGCAGACGACACATGAATTCTTAAAATAACCTTTTTGTTCTCATCCAGTTTTGAAGAAGTTCAAAAAGAATCTAAAATCTTAAGAATTTAAAGCCACTCAAGCATTACTCCTAAGTGTAGATCGGATCCAATTCAGGTCTTTAACTGCTAGTTCTGAAATCTTTTCTCCACATTTCTTCCTCAAAAATTCTATCGAAGAATTTTCAAAGAGAATGTAATGTTGATTTTTCAGCTTAAGAATTTAAAGTCCCTGAAGCTTTACTCCTAAGTCGAGGGAGATTTCTTCATCAACAATTCTATCGAAGAATTTTCTTCCTCTTCGAACTTAGAATATGCCCTATCAGCATCTTTAGTAGGACTTATAAAGTAAAAAGGATTTACTGCTTCACTTTCTTTGCCCCAAGTAGGTGGAACTTCAAATCAAAGGATCTATCGTAAGCCAGCTTGATTCTTCTGTCTTCAGTTTTAAATGCTAAATTTCTTAAATTGGTCTCCTTCTTTCAAGTTTTAAGAGAAATAAAAGTTCAAAAAAAAGAAGAAATGCTTATAACAACCCTGGAAAAAAAACCCTCACCCCTCAAACAGTCCCAAAAATCGCACACTTACCATATCGTACGAGTCCTATATTTTTAATGGCGTATTGCGGTAAAACCATTTTTCAAAAATGAAAAGAGACGCTCGACTTGGTGCGTGAGTGCGGTATGTTACTTTTGTGTTAGGCCTTCATGTCCAGAACAGACTAACGTAGGTTAGGAATAGGTACATACCTTAAATGGTTGATTGCTACAAATACTCGTTGATATAGTACGTTATAAAGTTTGTGCCTAAAATTTTGTAAATTTCTAGGAATTCCTTGCAAAAGACTGCTGCACTAACTTGTTTGAATAAATCGATTAAAGCTGAACTTTGTTACTATCTATTTTATATCTATACTCTCGTAGTACTCATCCTGATCCTCATCCAAAAAGGGAAATTTAACTCCCTCACCTCAAAAACTCACCACATTATGCAGACAACGAGCGATGAGTGACGCAGCGAAGGTATATTCAAGCGTATTCTATATGAATAGAGCTTGTCGCTAATGAGTTTTTCGTTTTATACGTTTTACGTATATTTCGTCACTTTTTCACTGTGCCATGTGTGAGGAGTGTGTTTTTGAAGTTCTGAATAATAAATTTTACGTGAATTTCAATTTAATAGGATACTACTCTCGTGACAGAACGAAAGAGTATAGAATATTCACATTGTGTGTGTAGGTCGGGTAGGGTCGAGATCGAGGGAGTACCCGGTACCCGGCACCCTGTTCCTATGCTCTTATATACAGTATAGAGTATAAAACGCGCATTTTTGAACCTCCTGGAGTGTAACTTTTACTGAAAGGATAATAACATTGCTGATGGGGGTAAACAAATGAATTCGATTGAGCCAGCCAAACCAGCGTTCTCCATATACCGACCGACCGACACGTAACGACGACGACGATGATGATGACTACGGAGGGCGATGCACTGCGTCGGGTCGCACCATATAGCCCCAGCCAGCGCTGGGTCGAGCTGGGTCAGGACAAAAAACAGGATTGTTGTTTAAACAAATTTGCAGACGTGAATTCATTGTTCCGAAGGGATGCAATGCATACATGAGAGTATTTTTGTAGCATTTTTAAAAATACATTCATACATACATATATTATTGCATATGGAAGTGAGAGCGCAGTATGGTTTGGTGGAGGTGGTGATAGCAACTTATTATCGCTTCACATTAATTAGCGTACTTAACACTAGAAAATGAACTGCAGTTTTCACGCCCTCAGATATTATATCGTATCGTATACCGTGCGCTTGCCGCCATTCGCCGCCGCCGTTCGCCGCCTGCGTGTGTATACAGTAAATGAGTTGAGGTTATACGCGAGTATGGACATATGGAAACTCGCACTTGGTTTTATCATTAGTATATGTATATCCATACATACAGCAATGGACAAAATAATAGAAACACACAACTTAATTTCTATTAATTATGTCTTTGTCACATTTAAAAATTTAATGTTAATGCTAAATATTTTAAAGAGTTTTTTTTTTTAATTTGTGATCTTTAAGAAGTAATATTGCTTGTCATGATTTTAGAGTCCATTTATTGCAGGCTTCATACACAAGTCTGGACAAAAAAATAGAAACACTTGATTTAATTAGCTAAAAAAGAATACAATTTTCAAAAAAAGGACATTTTGTTACGAAATAAGAAGCTTGTAGAAGATGTTTTTTTAAGTGTTCTTATTATTTTGACCATAGCTGTATATACATAACAAATGGATATTAGTATATTCTTTTGGAGAGTGCTTTTGGAAAGGGAATTAGCGTGATGTTATTTGTTGTTAAAGTAATTATATTGAAAAATGCATTTAATTAAATTGTAATTACAATTTTGTGCGGTTATCAGAACAAATTGAGGCTTTGTACAATGTGCTGTGCCGCGTGTATTCGAAGTGAAGGCAGTTGGTTGCGCGTCGAAAACAAGAATTAAAAAAAAATACATATATGTATTTTTAATTTTGGATTTTTTTAATCAGAATCCTTTAGCTACTAGAAACGAACAAATTACGTGAATAATGATAAATGGAAATATTAAGTCAAATTTAATGAAAAACGAGCATTGTTTGTGCTATTTTAATTAAAATATCAATGCCAATTAAGGTTCACCCATATATAGATATTTATTTCACTTCTTTAGCGGTATTTAGCAACTTTCAATAAGGGTACTTGCCAATCAAGTAAAAACCATAGGCAATTTGAAAAAAAAAAAAAAAAAAAAAAAAAAAAAAACAACAAGCATTAAAATAGGATTAGTGAGTTGTTTTAAATACCATTTTGAAGAATTTTTGAATACTATACTCAATCTAATCTTCAGTATCTTCATAGTAGATAGCTTTTCGAATTAATTCTAAAATTGCTTCTTAATACTGTTAATCTTAACTATTTTTAAAAATTAACTGCTCCAAAGCCCTTGACTCGAAACATTTAGTGCTAGTACCGTAAGAGATCTTCTAAAAATGTTCTATTGGGTCTTTGTAAAGATTCTTTTAAATTTTAAAAGAGGCTTTTAAAACGATACTTTTACGGAACTATTATTTTTCAAATACTTCCTTTGGAAAAAAGAATTTCTGAATTTAAAGGAAGTTTTTTAAGAACTTGAGATCTTTAAATGAGAATATAAGACACAAATATCGGGTTTTTCAATAAGAGCGCTACAAAAAGTTTTTTTTAAAATAAAACAAAAACGGTTTTAGGTGTCAATGAAATTCTTTATTCATGTGAAAGAACGTTCGATGCCATTATGTATGGAACTCGATTTCTTTCCCACCACGGGCACGCTTGCAGAAGTCCAGACGCTGAACCCAATTTTCGACGGTTTTTAAGCATAAATCGGCCGATACTGCTGCAATTTCATGTTCGATATTCGTACGAAGTTCATCAATCGTCGCTGGCTTGTTGACATATACCATAGACTTGACGTAGCCTGACGTAGGAAATAGTCGCGCCAAATCGCACGACCGAGGCGGCCAATGGAATGGACCATTTCGTGAGATAACACGTTCTCCAAACTTAGTTTCCAATAAATTGATTGTGACATTCGCTGTGTGACTTGTGGTGCCGTCCTGTTGGAACCACATGTTCTCCATATCATCCGATTGAAGCCAAAAATATTCGGTTATCATTGAACGGTAGCGACCCCCATTCACAGTAACGTGCCGGTCTTGATCATCATGGAAGAAGTACGGTCCAATGACGTAGCGCTCTTAACGTTGATGCCACTGACTCCGAATTTCGGTAGTAAATTTTAATAATTTCGACTCGTTGTTGGCTAGAATATCTTTTCATCATAAAATGCCGAACCTTACTAAAGAGAAATGTCAAAAGAGCGGTAAGAAATATGGCGTCGTTTGCTGTCCCTGTCGCTCTACTTTTGTAGCGTCCCTGTTAAAAAACCCTGTATTTTTGGAATTAATTTTTATGGTTATAATTTGGTAGACAAAATCATGTCTATTATTTTTCAAATACAAAAGCATATGTCCGCAGAGGCATAGCCCATTTGAACAGTACAACTTTGTTTAACTTTTTTCAATAAATCTGACCGTATAGTGTTAATGATGGCTTCAATATTGACTGCAAATGCTTCTGAAGTCTAACATAGCCGTTGAAGCAGATAGCTTTTATGCCGAGCTTTTCAAAGCAATGGAGATAATTTGGTAATGATCCTGCTTCAACTTATCTGTAGAATATGCTGACCAGTTTGCTTGATACTGAAAAAAGCAGACCTTCTAAATGGCACCAACTTAACAGTCTCTTAAACATCGCACACAAAATCTTTTTTGGGTGAACGGTCCATATAAAAGTTTGGCTTTAGACTAGGAAAGTCCACCACAGTCGATCAAATATTCAAGTTACTACAGATCCTTCAAAAAACCCAAGAACATCAAATCAACACCCACCTTCAAGGCAGCATATGATAACATCTACAGAGACGAACTGTATAGACCCATTTCCAGTTTTGGCATCCCTGGCAACTTAACCGAACCTTTTGATGCCAAACTTTAGCCAAGGTTATGAACTGTCATGTAATTTCTTAAGCATTGTCCTTGAAAGAATAGTACAGAGCTCCTACTTCAACACTACAGGCACTGTCCGATTCCTGGCAAATGCTGATAACATTGACATAGTTGGAAGAATTAAGCGTGGGTACCAATGGGGTTTCTGGGAGTATTGAGACTGAAATAATGTGTTTAGCGGCTAATCAAGGCAAAACAAAGTACATTGTGTCACCAAGAAAGGACCTTAAATACCGACGTCTTGGTGAAAACGTCACTATCGACAGACGTTAATTTGAGATAATTAATGGCTTTGTCTACTCGACCTGCGCTATGAATGCAAAAAACAAAACCAGCGCTACGATCAAGCAAATAATAACTCTAACTGCTAACCACTGTTTCTTTGGGTAAAGAAAGCAGTACCCGTGACATGATGGTTAGTGCGTTTTGCTTTCATGCCAGAGGTCTTGCTTTCAATTCCTGCCTGTGCCATCTAATGTTTTTTTCGGGTACTGCCTCTTGCAAAATCCTCCAAGTGTTATTCTTGTGTCATAAAAAGTGCTTTCCCAAATTAGCCGTTCGGATTCGGCTTAAAACTATAGGTCCCCTCCATCTCTGACAACAGTAGGTACTCGCGCATAGGAATGGTTGAGATCTGTAAGTCACTAGGTCCTAGTTCTCAACGGACTGTTGCGCCACCTAATTTATTTATTAACTTCCCATATGAAGTTATTGTAATGGGTCCGATTTGTCAAATTGAAAATTTTGACATTTCTCGACGTTTCAAGGTCCCTAGAGTCGAAATAAACGATTTTCAGAAAGATGTCTGTGCGTACGTTCGTACGTTCGCGACGTTTTTTCGTCGTCCATAGCTCAGAGACCAGAAGAGATATCGACTTCAAATAAATTTTGTTATACGTTGTTGCGTGGGTGGTTTTTTTACCATAGCAGTTTAGAAAAAGGTGAAATTTTGGTTAAACCTAAATATCTCATGAACCAATGATGCTAGAGACTTGAATTAAATTTTATATTATGTATTGTAACGTGATACCAAATAAATATATTTTTGGAAAAAAATCCAATTAAAGTTTTTTTTTTATAAATCGAAAAAACTGAAAAAAAAAATATTATTTACCTCGAAAAATTTACGAGCAAAAAACGATTTTATCTCCAAAACAATTTTGTGCAACGAAGAATAATGTTTTTAACATCTGGTAAAATTTTGAGAAAAATCGAATTGAAAGTTTTTTTTATAAAAAATAAAAACCTATACAAAACATTACTCAAAGTTGGTAAAAATTGATTTTCGACTTAAATATCTTTTCAAAAATTTAAAATTATAACTTCCAACTAATTTTATCTTATAAGAAATATTATTTTTATAACATTCGGTACAGTTTTGAGAAAAATCGAATGAACAGTTTTTTACAAAAAATAAAAACCTAAAAAAAATATTAATAAAAGTTAGTAAAAATTTATTTTCGACTCAAATATCTTTTCAAAACTTTGAGATATTGGCCTTGAACTAATTTTATATTTTAAACAATATTGTTGTCAACATTCAGTAACATTTTGAGAAAAGTCGAATTGACATTTTTTTTTTACAAAAATATAAAAACTAAACAAAAATAAATAAAAGTTGGTAAAAATTGATTTTCGACTCAAATATCTATTCAAGACTTTAAGATATTGGGTTTAAACTAATTTTTTGTTATAAACATTATTGTTTTCAATACTCGGTAAAATTTTGAGAAAAATCGAATTGGCAGTAGTTTTTTTTTACAAAAAATAAAAACATAAAAAAAAACAATACTAAAACTTAGTAAAAATTTACTTTCGACTCAATATCTTTTCAAAAACTAAAAATATTGGCTTCAAACCTATTTTATCTCTCAGAAAATATTACTTACGAGATTCAGTAAATTTTTTATAAAAATCCAACAGTCCGTTTTTTCATAAAAAAAATTAAATCTACAAAAAAATAGTACGCAAATTTGGTAAAAATTGCTGTTTGGTTCTCGATATCTCGTGAACAATAGAACATATTGACTTCAAATTAATTTCATTCATCCAATTTGTATTTGTTTATACAAGAAATAAAAAAAATTTAAGAAATCCTACTAAAATTGGTAAAAAATGGTTTTCGACTAAAAATCTCGTTAGATTTCGAAATCTAAATATTCCATTATATGCTAAATATTGTTGGTAATTTTTATCTTTTTTTTAACAAAACACGAAAACCTACAAACTTTTTAAGAGAAACAAATCGAAAGACGTGACGGGAAGTTATCAGTGTGGGTCGCATCCCAGCCTTTTTAAAGACAACAATTGAGTAGTAAAGTCTTCTCTCGTGTAACCAAAGTGTCGCTATATAAGACCCTTATCATCCCCGTCGTGCTTTATACGGTGCAAAAGCATGGACTATGACAAAAGCGGATGACATCACTTTGATTTGTTTCGGGAGAAAAGTTCTTCGTGTGCTCTACGGTCTACCTAAGGGACCAACCTAGACGGAGAAGTTTGTCGGGTGAAACCTTAGCTCTAGAAGGTCTTGTTTGTTAGCCTTAAGATTAACTTAACATAACCACTTAAAAAAGCAAACGAGAGGAGTTCGAACGAGGGGGTTAATTAATACGACCTCTTCTGAAAACAAGGTTGTCACAAATGTCATCGATTTTTGCTGATTTATAATTTTTGAAAGGGAAAAATCACTCAGCATGGGTGGACAGCGCTCGCCATTGACACCATACATCAGGTCTTTTCTCAGCGGGTAAAACACACCAAAGAGTTAATTTTGATGGATTTAATGATGAATACACCAATTTTGCTTTTTGACGAAGTCATTCAACCAAAATTGAGCTTCATCACTGAAACACTGTAAAATAGACGAAGTGCTCTAAAAACATCTATTTATTTAATCCGTTAATTATCTAACGTTAATATAAACTTATAGCTATTTACATAATTTTTAATTTAAAATTTTAATTAACATAGAAATAAATAAATACTATAACATATTAAAAAAGCTTTCTTTAAATTTTTTACTTTTAACATTGTCATTAACAGATAAAAATTAATTATAAAATTTATTGAAGACTGAAATCAATTGATTTAAAGGGCTTTTCATACCATAGTTAGTTCTGCTAAAGATCGGACATAAAGGTATCTGTCTTGTTATACTAGTTTGACTATAGCTAAAATTTAGACGATTCAGAGCTGTTGAGGATATAATAGAACCATTAATTAATTTTAAAATAAAACAAAATTGGAGATATTGTCTATGTTGTGAAAGTGTAGGGAGGTTTATTAGCAAAAGTCTCTGAGAATAAGGAGGTGGTGTGAATATTTGGGAAAACGGAAGAAAACGAAGACAAAAACGCATTAATCTTTTTTGGTTACTTTCAAGTCTGTCTATATGGACTGAATAGTATGGTGCCCAAATAACACAGCCGTATTCAAGTATTGGCCTGAAAATGATACATAAACAAGTTTTAAGACGTAGGGGTCACGAAAATCACGAGAAAAACGTTTAATACAACCTAGAATCTTGTTAGCTTTTTTAACTATAAATTTATAATGGTCACAGAACGTTAATTTACTGTCAAGAATAACACCTAAATCAGAGAAAACAGAAAGCTTACAAAGGGAGGAAGAATCTAATAAATAGTTATAATCTATAATTGTTTTTTTGCGTGTAAAACACATAGTTTTACATTTGTCAATATTCAATAAAAGTCGGTTTGGATTGCACCATTTCCTAAAACTATGAAGATCTTCTTGAAGCTGTGAGCAGTCATTAATTGAACTAATAGATTTGAAAATTTTAATGTCATCAGCGTATGTTAAAACGGAGGAGTTTTTTATAACGGATGTTATGTCATTTATATATAAGATAAATAATAAAGGACCTAAATGGCTACCCTGCGGAACACCAGAGTTGACGTAAAATTGGTCGGAGAGTTCATTTCTGAATATAACGCTATAACTTCTGTTCTTAAGATAAGACGAGATCCACGTCAAGAATTTGTCGTTAAACCCTAAGGCCTTAAGTTTATGGACTAAAGTCTTGTGACACAATTTGTCAAAGGCTTTACTGAAATCTGTGAATACGCAATCTACTTGCTTACGATCTTCGAAGGAGTCAAGGCAGAAAGAAGTGAAATGAAGTAGGTTTGTAATTGTTGATTTATTCTGGACGAAACCATGTTGATTTTCACATACAATTGATTTACAATTAAAGGATAACATCTTACAGATAATGGACTCAAATAGTTTGATAATAACGGAAAGTTTGGCAATCGGCAGGTAATTCGTTATTTCATTCTTAGACCCTTTTTTATGAATCGGAGTTATAAATGCACTTTTCCATAATAGTGGGAAAATTGAGCTTCTAAGAGATTCATTGAACAAAACAAACAGAGGGTACGATAAATGAGACACACATTTTTTTAAAACACATGATGGTACTCCATCAGGGCCAGGGTGAAAACAGTCATCAAGTTCGGAGACACAACGAACAATTGAATCTTCACATATTGTCAAGTCAAGTGAGTTAAGGTGTGGATAATTTTGGGCTGGAAAGAACGAATCGGGAATTTGAAAAGAAGGAGGACGTCGAAAGCATTTTTGAAGAAATTAGCAAACATATTTGAAATTATTTGAGAGTCATGACTTGTTGTGTTATTAAAAGACATAGAGTTTGGGTAACCGTCAGTTTTTCTTTTACTTTTCACAAAATCCCAGAAGTTTTTTGGGGTCTGTTTCAATTCATTTTCAATTTTTATAATATAGTCAGAGTATAGAATATTGGAGTAGTCAATGAAAATATTTTTAAGTTCGGAGTAAATCCTGAAGTCTTCTTCTGCTCTTATTTCTTTTATTTTTTAAGTTTTTTAATTGAGTGTCAAACCATGGTGGAGTTTTAGATTTATAGCGAGATTTCCGTAATGGAGTAGTTTTATAAAACAGTTAAAAAGAATACTATAAAAATTTAGACACATGTCATCAATATTACGATTTAGAAGCAGTTGATTCCAGTCAACATTACACATTAAGTTAGTTAGTTCATTAAAGTTACATTTTTTAAAATTGAATTCAAGTTTTTCATTTGATGTATTAGGGATATTGCACACGTTTATATTCAGTGATATATTTAAAGCTGGATGGTGACGGTCTTCTTCTACTATCGGGTGATTTTTTTGAGGTTAGGATTTTCATGCATTAGTATTTGACAGATCACGCGGGATTTCAGACATGGTGTCAAAGAGAAAGATGCTCAGTATGCTTTGACATTTCACCATGAATAGACTTACTAACGAGCAACGCTTGCAAATCATTGAATTTTATTACCAAAATCAGTGTTCGGTTCGAAATGTGTTTCGCGCTTTACGCAAATTTTATGCGTTTTTTTTTTAAAAAAAAGTTCTCAAGCTCTTAAAAAATCACCCATTCTGTATTTATTGTCCTCCATTGAAAAGAGGACATTGTTTTTTGATTTTGTGATTTTTTAAGAGCTTGAGAACTTTTTTTTAAAAAAAAACGCATAAAATTTGCGTAAAGCGCGAAACACATTTCGAACCGAACACTGATTTTGGTAATAAAATTCAATGATTTGCAAGCGTTGCTCGTTAGTAAGTCTATTCATGATGAAATGTCAAAGCATACTGAGCATCTTTCTCTTTGACACCATGTCTGAAATCCCGCGTGATCTGTCAAATACTAATGCATGAAAATCCTAACCTCAAAAAAATCACCCTATAGTTTAACATCGGCTGGAGATACAGCTACGTCAGTATTTATCGTGTCGGAGAAAAATATCAGGTCCAAATATTTGTTGTATTGGTTGGCAACCCCATTAAATTGAACAAGTCCACAAGAAGCTAAACCATCAATAATTGTGAATTCATTGGTGCTAGTTGGACTGATAGGTGTAAAATAGTTGAAATCTGATGATTTTGTCCAGTTGAGGTTCGGAAGATTGAAATCACCTACGGTCAGCAGTTCATCATTAGGTTCCATTTGGTCGTGGATCTTCTCAGTTAAATGTATGCAATTTTCATAGACAAAACTGGTAGATCTTGGAGGTATGTATACTGAGACGATAAAGAGATAACCTGTTTCCAATTTGATTTTAATACATAGCATTTCGACGTCAGAAAGATCAAAAGTATCAACCAAAGTGCATATAAGGTAGTTTTTTACCGCGAATAGTATTCCACCACCAACTGTCACCGAGTCGCTCGATTGGTGCCTATCTCGTCTAAAAACTTGGTAAGTTGAGTCAAAGAGTTCGGTATCTATGAAGGAATTATTTAGCCATGTTTCTGTAAGAGTAATTATGTCATGTTGTAGATTGTTAAATTTTTATAGATCGTATTGATCTTTGTCCTTAGGCCATTGACGTTTTGGTAATAAATCAAAACTTGTTGAATCTGCCTCTTCGATAATAATGCATTGTCCGGGTCTCTTGAAAAGGGTTAAAGGATGACGACTTTATATGATTATCGACATCGTGAAAAGATTCTTTTTATTGCAAGTAAATTTCCAAAATTGTTGATTTTCCAAAACTTACTGAACAAAAATGTGAACACAGTTTGACATTCTTAAGTGTCAAACAACTTTAGAAACTTCTCATGTATCTAAAAAAACGATCTTAACTTTTGTACTGTTTATTTCAAGTTACAATTCTACCTATTGAAATATGAGCTCACCTCCGGTCCCTTGGAAACTTAATACGAGATATCATGGCTTACTTGTACGCTATCAGTTTTCAGAGAAATTAAAAATACCAACCAAAACCTAACCCACGACAGCCCTCCCCATTCCAAGGGATACCAAACTACTTACATATCAACAATGTATAAAAACTTAATTTTTAACCAAGTGTTGACAGATACAAATTCTCCTAAAACAATTTAAATAAAATGTAAGTCTTTCTTTTTTGTTTTGATTGTGTATTGTTTCAAGTGCCAAATTAAATTGTATAACCCCTTTTGTTCTAATTTCTAAACTCTTAATTGAAAGTACCACAACAACTGTGGTACACTTTAGATTAAAGTCAAAATAAAATAACAAAAAAAAAACATAGTTTAAAAAATGTCCAAACCAAAATCTGTCGGTCTATGTGTCTATGTATAGATATTTTTCAACTATAAATAATAAACTTGAAATAAATAAATCCAAAAAAAAAACAACATAAACAATCTCTGCAAACCACTTCAATTCGCCTGGTGTTCCACTTAAGTGTTTAACCCCTTCAAATGTGAACAAATGAATTTTATTTTTAGAAAAATAAAAATAAAAATATAACATTTTCTCTCCCTCCGAAATGCAAGAGATATTTGAGTATGTAGGTTTGTATTTTGAACAACAACAACAACAACAAAACAAACAAAATACATCGTCTGGTCCGCCCCAGCTATATATAAAAGCAGCTCTACCCTCTTCTGCTGCCGCAGCGCCCGCCGATGTCGAAATCATTCACAATATTAAATTGTTGTCCATAGTTTAAGGCCAAAGAGACAAAATCCAGGCATTGTGTGATGTTGGCCGACAATTTCAATTTCAATTAAAAAATAATCCAATTTTAAAATTGTTGCTATTTTTTTGAATAAAGTTTTATTTTCATTTTCATATTCAGTTGTGTTTTGTTTTTATTTTCAATTTTGTTTTTATTTTCAATTTTGTTTTTATTTGTTGTTTGTGTTTTGTTGTTGTTGTTTTTTAAACTAAAGTGATAGGGTAGTGTTTTGATTATAAATTGAGGAAATAACCCTTTGACCATCTGCTGCTATCCACCGTTTTGCTGGTTAGGTGACCTTATGGTAGATATTGTGGGCGTATTTTGTGAAAATTGATATCTCTTTGTAAAAACAACAAAATTTAATTGCAAACAAAATCATAGTAATTTTTTTTTTTTGTCTTTTGACTTTGTTTGTGGTTCTCTGCAATTATGAGATTGTCTTTTCTAGCTTATCGAGTTTCCACCAACATCCCGCGGACCGGATCCGCTTTCTAGGGCACGCCAATTCTTTTTCTTCAATTTTGTTTTTCATCTTAAAACGGCGCCCACAAAGTCAAAGTTAACTTAACCGCTAAACACACCACCATCATGGCTGTCGGTTGGTCTTTAAAATTGTCATCGCCCCACATTGGGTTTAACTTTACGTTCACGGTTCATTAGATTGGTTTTTTATGGTGTTTTGTTTAGTACCAATTTCTACAGGAAAATCTCTCTAACGAGAAATGACTGTTTCTTTGCGATTCTTGGGAAATGAGATTTTTCCTTTTTAACGAGTATTTGCCAAGTGTGAATTTTGTATATTTCATATTTTTTGATTAAGAATTAATTTTTTTATCAAGTAAACTTTGAAAACTCAGGGTTTAGAATCGTTGGTTGTTTTGAATACTAACCATTTTACATCTGATTTGGTTATAATGTAAAGACCAGAGTCATGTTACTTCAAAATGATGAAAAATACAGTAAGTGTCACTACGGTAACATATAAGCATTCTGAATACTGTTTAGTTTACTTGAATTTTGTTTTTTTAAATTTGTATTTAATAGAATTTTGTATTGGAAAATTAACAGATACATGTGTATAAGTTGTTTCGCTGCGTTTAAAATTGTTTTCTGTGTCGAGTTAATAAAGTAACAATTTTTGCAATTTTATATTACACCCATTTGATGAAAAAGTTGTTTTTGTCACTAACGTAACAAGTTTGTAATTAAAAAAGTGAAATTATTTTTTTTTTCTAAAAACAACAAAAATTCATTGAGTTTAAAATCTATACTGTAGCAGTTAATGTCATAAAAGTAACAAATATCTTTTTTCTTAATTTCTAAAAGCTTAGTTTAAGCAATAATTTTTGCAAACTGAAAGTTGAAGTTACGTCTATTTGATAAAAAAGTAATTTGTGTTATTAACGTAACAAATATTTGGCTTCTTTAAATCTTAAAATGTATCAAATTTTTAATGAAAAAAGTAAAGAAAATTGTTGTTCTAATAACAAATGCAAACATTCATTGAGTTTTGAATGTACTCGTATACCGTTGCAGTTATTGTCATTAAAGTAACAAATATTGTTCTTATATATTTCTAAAAACTAATTTTTAAGCAACGATTTTTGCAAACTGCAAATAAATGTTACGTCTATTTAATACAAAATTTATATAGTATGTGTCAATAAAGTAACATATATGATCTACTTTACTTAAAAGAACTGAGAGTCAGTAACATTTTTTGAAAACAGCAATTTGATGCATGTGATAAAAAAATAGATTGTGTTACTAAAGTAAAAAATATTTGTCTTCTTTATTTCTCAACATTAGATTTGTAATTAAAAAAGTGAGATGATTTCTTAAATTTTCTTATAACAGTCCAAAAATTCACTTAGTTAAAATTTGCAACGTTCCTATGTGTTGTGTAAGATTGTGTCACACTTGCAATAAATTTTGATATTTCATTTTTGTTGTCTTTTGTTTTTTAACTTTTTTTTGGCATATTTTAACGATATCTTTGAAATATTCTCAATGTGACTATTGTGTGTCATAGGGTTTTCTTAGATTTTTCCTATTTAATTGTTTTATGGTTGTTTTTACTTCCGTGACAATAATTTCTCAATTAAATGACTTTCAATAGGTTTTACTTAAGAACAAGAATTCTACTGTGTCACAGTGTCACACACATAACAAATTACAACTATAATCATCGAAAAATTCCTCCTGTCTGATGTTATTTTTATTTAAATACATGAATTTAAATGTTTTATATGTATTTAATTTACTGTTTTCCGTAATACCAATTTTATCCAAATATATTATTCAAATCTTTGGTAATTTAGGAGTGAAAGCGATCAGATTCCCCGGAAAGTGATTTTTTCCATGGGAATGCGTTGTTTTCCCGGGGTAAAAAGTAACCTATGTCCTTTCTCGGGTATCAAAATATCTCCATACCAAATTTCATGCAAATTGGTTCAGTAGTTTAGGCGTGATTGAGTAACAGACAGAGTTACTTTCGCATTTATAATATTAAGTATATATTTATGTTGTGTTAGTAATTTGAAGAATCTAAAGCCTAATTGTCAATTTCGTAACAATGACAACATTCTGAAATTTAATTTGAAGAGAGTCGGAGGGGGGGGTTAGGCTTTAGTGATAGTTTCCCAAATCACATCAAATAATTATGACAGAAACTCGTTAAAAAAGCAGCAACACAAAAACTATCTTTTATGAACGCTCTTAAATTCTAACATTAAATAAGACTTGTCTGAGAGATTTTACTGTATTCACCTGAAATTGTATATCAGGTATAGTGATGAGATTAAAATTCAACAAAGTAAACAAATGGAAATGAGTAAAATCTCAGCCCACACACAAAGTAAATTTTTATCTTATATTTTATATCGTATATTTTCAAAAACCCAAAGCGGTATTATAATATCAACGTATGTATACCTATGTAAAATGTACACATAGCCTGTTCTTAATTCAAAAAAGTAATAAATTATTGGAAAAACCCATGCATTCCCTACCCTATCATAAAAAATTAGTTTTTGTTTGTTTGTTTGTTTTAAGAATTTCAGTGTGTTTATATATCATTAATAAAATTTTACTCGTAAACTCCATCTTTGTTTTTTTAATGAATGAAATAATATCTAATATTTTACGTTTTTATTAATATAAACTTTTCTTTTCTCTACTCTTTTATTTTTAGATCAAATCAACAGAAACGGTAAGTTTTGTTTGTCATATAATATTTTAAGTAAATAAAAAAGAGTAGACAATAATGTCTTTAGGGTGGTTCTAAAAGGGTGTATTGAAGCTATTTGAAAAAGGTCTTACGTGTCGCTTTTTTAAGTCGTTATGTATTTGATAATTTGTGTGGTGTCAAATGTCACAGCTTAGAGAGACGAAAAGGATTCTGGGGTCCTTACTATTGTCCTCAAATTCATACTATTTTTGTTAAAAGTTCTTATTAAAAAATCCTTTATAGTTCTCATTTCAATCAGTTTCAGAAATTTTAGGTATACTTTTCAAAAGAAATAACAATTGTGAATTAATTCTTTTGAAGGTATTTTTCTTTTTTTTTTTTCTCAAATCAGACTTCAAAAAGTCCTTTGAAGAATTAAAATATTTCTCTCCTTTTTTTGTTTTTTAATTTAAGACTTGAAAGTGCACCGGAGTAGTAAAAGTTGTCTCAAAGAAGGACTAGTTTTTCTATATTTGTTTTTCTTTTCTTCTTCTGCGATGTTGTTGGTTTTTGTTTTGGATTGCTTTTAGACGGTAAAATATGCATGCGGAAGGCATAGTTCTACTTCCACCTTCTCGATTTCGATGCTTATAATTTTTGTAAAAAAAAATGAAAATGAAAGAAAAACAAACTTATTTAGAACGGAAAGTGAGTTTTGAAATAAGCTTAAGTAGAACTAGGTACGAGTACTACTTTAACCGACTCGTAATATAGTTCAAAAACGTAACAACAACAAAATTGCAAGAACGATATTTTTGTATGTAAAAAATAGGCTTTTTCTAGGAACTTATGTCAAAATTATTATGATGATGTCAATTGGCTGATTCTGAGATAGTTATTTTACTTAAAGAATTATAATATACATAAATCCTTTAGGAAATCTAGTTTTTGAGTGTTCAGTGAAGTAAATAAACACAAATTAAAGCCTTAAAAAACATTTCTAGTAGAACACTTAAGATCACAAAAAAAAAAAAAAACTAATTTTACATACTACTTTGTTTTTGAAGGGTTAAATTCTGTAAAATACTTAAGTTGAAAGGACTGTCTTCTGATTTATAGTTTAAGGAAAATTAACACTCCCTTTTCTCCAAATTTTTTGAAAATATGTGTATCGCAGTAAATTTGTTATATTCGGAGAAACAATAATTCATCAAATGTATCATACATATGGGTGATTATACAAAAGTTGGGTAACTTTCGAGGATGTTTTGTTTACGATAGTTTTTAAATCAAACTTTTATAAATTCGGGTGTATATGATAGCTAATCTAATTAATATATTGTTCCCGATCGGGCCAGTCACTTTTTTGAGTACATTGTAAGATAGTACCCGTAGCGTGATGGTTAGTGCGTTGGACTGTCATGCAAGGGGTCTTGGATTCAATCCCTGCCTGTGCCACCTAACTTTTTTCACGGGTACTGCCTTTGCGAGGAATTGAAAAATCCTTCAAGAGTAATTCTTGTCATGAAAAGTACTTTCTCTAATTAACCGTTCGGATTCGGCATATAAACTGTAAGTCCTTTCCATCTCTGACAACATTACTCGCACACAGGAATGGTTGAGAGTTGTAAGTCACTAGGCCCTGGTTTTTCATGGACTGTTGCGCCACCTAATTTATTTTATTTTATTTGTAAGATATTTAAAAATTTCAGAATTTGACTGCCAGGGGACTGACGAAGTAACATAGTACTGATACATGTTATACACAGTTTTGAAAGTATTATGATGAAATTTAATACAAATTAGTAAAAATCTCTTAGGATTTAATAATGAACACTTAAAATCACTTAGCAACAATTAAAAATAATTATGAATATGTAATACTAGGAGAAAATACTATAACAGTTTTTAAAACAGACTTTTGACATTTAACGTAACGTAATTCACTTATCTTTTACTACTTTCACATAGTTTTAAAGCTTTAGATTAACAAAAAAATAACGACTCACCATAAAACTAACGTGCTCGCTTAGCACGTGTATAGACAACAAACATAACCCAAACTCTGGTACAGTTATGGTGGTCGTCAAATTGTGCGACCCGCAACTAACTTAATTACCAACACTAAAATTCTAAGTGGGATTTAACGTTGAGTCGGCGATATTTCGCACGAATTTCAAATTTAAATAACACACAACGGACTGACGAATGAAACTGAACACACATTTTTTTATTTTTTTTTTAAAGTGGAGAACACTGCATTATGAAAGTTTTAGTATATATTAAACTATATACATCGCAGATTGTATTTAATTAATAAGTTTTCTCAAATCAATGATAATGTTTAATAGACAGTCATTTAATGGTTGGTTTTCAGGGTTGTGACATGCCAGAGGACTGACGTTTTAAGAACTAATTGTGTTTTTTTAATAACTTGTATTCAAAATGAAGAAGATGTAAGGAATGAGATCAAGTGCAAGTTAAGGTGCACCTCTAAAGCGGATAATGCGATAGAATATATTTTCATTGAAATTTTAGGTGAGGGAGATAAACTTTTACTGGGAAATGTGTATAGGCCAAATAGTAATATACATTTTTTTCCTCTTGTTACATTGTTGGAAGAAGTCTCCTTATACTGTCCCAACATAATTGTATGCGGAGATTTCAACTGTAACATATTGATAGATCAATCACTACTCAACGCAATGAGTTCATTACAGTTAAGTGCTGTTAATACCATCAACCCAACGCACTTTTCTAACCATCTTCCAACGTTACTTGATATTTTTTGGGTGAGCAGTTTGGAAAAAGTGAAACTGTATGATCAGCTTTCAGCTTCTGCTTTCTCAAAGCATGATTTAATATTTATGACTTTCGATTATAATGTAACCTTGATAGTTCAGACCATACAATACAGGGCTTTTGGCAGGATTGACAATATTGCTTTGGAAGAACATTTGAGAAGTATTAACTGGGACACAATTTATTATCTACCATCGTCGGATGAACAAATTCAATTCTTCAATGAATGTACCCTTACGCTCTTTAACAGACATGTTCCACTGTTAACAAAAAGTTGTACACTTGACATAAAACCATGGTTTTCACACCATATTCGCTCTCTAATGCTAGATCGAGACAATGCATACAGACGCTGAAACGTTTTCGTTTAAATGATCACCTCTGCACCTACCGCTCACTTCGGAATCAGGTCGTTCAAGCAATACGATCGAAAAAACGCCAAATATACTCCTCCCGATTAAATGCTTCGTTGACCGGACGACAATTATGGACCAATCTCCGACAAATAGGTGTTGCTAAAAGCAAATATTCTTGTGTTAATGATTTTGATTGCAATGAACTCAACAGAAAATTTATTTCGCTTCCAGCATCTCCTTTAGCTACGGTTCGCCTTCCAGAGGTTCCTATAAACAACGCGTTAAATAACTTTCATTTTACATTTAGATCGGTCGATAGCGCTGAAGTAGTTGCCAGTATTTTGTCAATTAAATCTAATGCCTTTGGACTTGATGAGATGTATCCAAAATTTCTTAAGCTGATATTACCATTGGTCTTACCCTTCGTAACATACATCTTTAACACTATTTTAACTACGGGTAAATATCCGAATCAATGGAAAAAAGCAAAGATCATACCAATTCCCAAAAAATCTCAAAGTGATGATTTCAGACCAATTGCAATTTTACCTTTCTTGTCCAAAGTTTTTGAAAGAATTTTGCAAAATCAAATGACTACATATCTCAATTCTACAAACTTACTGACACCTAAGCAATCCGGTTTTCGGAAGGGTCACAGTTGTATCACAGCTTTACTCAAAGTAACGGAGGATTTGCGACAAGATCTAGATAAAGGTAAAATTATTTTTTTAGTATTGTTAGATTTTTCGAAGGCATTCGATATGGTCGACCATTCAGTTTTATGCCATAAGCTTTTCCATCAGTTTAATTTTTCATCCTGTGCTGTGAAGCTTTTGCGTTCCTACTTAACAGATCGAATGCAAGCCGTTCAATTGAACAATATTCTGTCCGACCTCCTCCCAATCTCTCGCGGTGTTCCACAAGGTTCGATTCTAGGTCCTCTGTTATTCTCACTCTATGTAAACGAATTACCATCAGTGGTAAAATATAGTTCAATCCACATGTATGCTGATGATGTACAAATGCATTTGAGTTGCCCGTTAGGGCTTATAGAAGACGGCGTGAGCCGTCTCAATGAAGATCTTGACCAAATCGCATGTTGGTCGAAGAAAAATGGTCTCTTATTAAATCCTAAGAAATCTGTAAGTCTTGTGATTTCAAAGAAAGTTGTTGACCTTTCTTGCTTTCCTCCAGTGCTTCTACAGAACTCTTCAATCGAATATGTTGAAACTGCTAAAAATCTAGGTATGGTGTTTAACCGAACTTTAACCTGGAACAATCACATAAATATTGCTGTGGGTAAAACATATGGCATTCTTCGAACCATGTGGGCCACACAATCCTTTACGCCTTTAAGAGTGCGGATGTTATTAGCAAGAACGCTGGTCTTGCCTACACTTATTTATGGTTGCGAGATTTATTCGCATTGCGATTCCGTCAGCAAAAGAAAACTAAAGGTAGCCTTTAATAGCCTGGTACGTTATATTTACGGCTTAAGAAGATATGACAGTGTATCCAATTTTTCCAAAAACCTGTTAAATATGACTTTTGAAAATTTCCTAAAGTACCGAGCATTAAACTTACTCTCAAAGATACTCCTTAATCGTGAACCCCAATATCTCAGTGATATAATAACTAGGTCAACCTCGCATAGGACGCGAATGCTTACCCACCCGCGCTATGCCTCTCTCACATCCGAGCGTCAGTTTTTTGTATATTCAATTAGATTATGGAATTCTCTTCCACGAAACATAAGAGAAATAGACGATGTTTTTAAGCTACAGAGCAAAATTAAGCTTCACTTTTCACAACGATAAAATCATCATTTTCATACAATGATAACAAATTTATTGTTTTTCCCTCTTTTCCTTCTTTTTCGTTTGTTTTTCTTTCTTTCTTGTTTTAATTTTTGTTTTTAAATTTTTTGGTTTGTATACATTTTTTTTTTCTTTATATGTATGTATCTAAGTAACAAAATTGTCAAATCCTAGCTTTCATAAAATGTTTAACTGTAGCCTGTGCCTAAATTATAAGACAATACGTCTTAATGTGTATAGGTTTTTTTTCATGAAATAAATAAATAAACTAAATAAAGGTCTTTCCATTGTTTTAAAATAAATTGCAATCTCAATAAAATATAATCAGACTTTGTATATATTGGTTGATGACATCGAGTTACCCAACTTTTGTATAATCACCCATATGTATGTTTTGAAATTCTATTCTTAGAAACACCTTTATTTATTAAAAACAACTTAAGGAAAATATTTTACTTTTTTTTTTTGAAAATCGTTTTTTAAATCATTTTATTAAAAGAAATTGTTTTTAAAAATAATGTTTTAAGAAACGTCTTTTTGAAGAATTTTTTTTTAGAAAATATATTAACTTCTTATTAGAAGTTAATGTGAATCGGTCTGATTTTTTGAATTGAAAATGTTAACATATCTCGACGTTTTAAGGTTCCTAAAATCTAATTAAAGATTTGTGGGGAGATGTCTGTGTGCGGTGCGTGTGCACGTACATACGTTCATCAAACCATTTTTCGTCGTGCATATTTCAAAAACCTGTAGAGACATCGACTTCAAATCAGTTCAGTTTTACGAACTATAACATCGAAAGATGCAATAAAGACTTTCAAAAAAAATTGAGTGGGTCTTTTTTTTTCTACTACCTATAGCAATTAAAAAAAGTGAAAACTTTGGTTAACCCCAAATATTTAACGAATCAATAAATATTAACTTCAATAAAATTTAGTAAAATAATGTGACGTGATACCTAAATAAGTATAATTTTTGAAAAAAAAAATAACTGATTTAATCTATTAATCCTAAAACTGAGAACTCTTGATGTTGGGAAAAAATCTTGGCAAAAATTCAAACTAATTTTATTTGATGACAAATATTGTTTTACGAATTTATTAATATTATTTTAAATAATTCAAAAGTCAGCTTTTTTTTACTAAAAAATAAGAATCTACAAAATGTACTACGTTACGAAAATAAATGAAGGTATTGACTTCAAAATTATTTCATTCTATTCAAAAATTTGTTATTAGCGTATGATAATGTTTTTTTTTTAGAAATCAAACTTTCAAAAAATTCTGTTAAAATTGATAAAAAGACGATTTCGACTAAAAAAATTCGGAAATAAAAACAAAAATTGAAATCCAACTTATTTTATCATATGCAAAATTTTGTTGCTATTTTTAACTTCCAATAGGAAGTTATTGTAATGGGTCCGATTTGTCGAATTGAAAATGTTGACATTTCTCGACGTTTCAAAGTCCCTAGAGTCGAAATAAAAGATTTGTAGAAGGATGTCTGTGCGTGCGTGTGTACGTACGTTCGTACGTCCGTACGTTCGCGACGTTTTTTTCGTCGTCCATAGCACAAGAACCAGAAGAGATATCGACTTTAAATAAATTTTGTTATACATAATAATAATGAAAAAAGATGCAAAAAGGGCTCTCAAGAAGATTGCGTGGGTGTTTTTTTTTACCATAGCAGTTTTAAAATGTTGGCCTTAAATATCTCATGAACCAATGACGCTAGAGACTTGAATTAAATTTTATATTATATATTGTATAGTGATGCAAAACAAGTAAATCTTTGGAAAAAAATCCAATTAACGTTTTTTTTTATAATAAAAAAAAAACTGGAAAAAAATTTGTCACCTCGCAAATTTTACGACTAAAATATGATTTTATCTCCAAAATAATTTTGTGCAACGAAGAATGATATTTTTAACATGTGATAAAATTTTGAGAACAATCTAATTGACAGTATTTTTTATAAAAAATAAAAACCTAAAAAAAAAACAGTAGTGAAAGTTGGTAAAAATTGAATTTCGACTCAAATATCTTTTCAAAAACTTGAAATTATGGCTTCAAACTTATTTTATCTTATGGAAAATATCATTTTCAAAATTCGGAAAAATTTTGAGAAAAATCGAATTAACAGTTTTTTTTACAAAAAATAAAAACTTAATAAAAAATTAATTAAACTTGGTAAAAATTGACTTTTGACTCAAATATCTTCAAAAATTTGAGATATTGGCTTTAAACTACTTTTATCTTTCAAAAAATATTGTCGTCAATATTTAGTAAAATTTTGTAAAAAAAAAATTGAATTGACAGTTTTTTTTTACAAAAAAAAAAAAAAACCTAAAAAAAATTTAACGAAAGTTGGTAAAAATTGATTTTCGACTCAAATATCTATTCAAAAATTTGAAATTATGGCTTGCAACTAATTTTAACTTATACGAAATATTGTTTTTAACATTAGGACAAATTTTGGGAAAAATCGAATTGACTGTTTTTTTATAAAAAAAAAATAAAAAACAAAAAATTTATAAAAGTTGGTAACAATTGATTTTCGACTCAAATATCTTTTCAAAACTTTGAGATATTGGCTTTAAACTACTTTTATCTTTCAAAATATATTGTTTTCAACATTCAATAAAATTTTGAAAAAAAAATCGAATTGACAGTTTTTTTTACAAAAAATTAAAAACCTAAAAAAATGTAACAAAAATTGGTAAAAATTGTTTTTCGACGTAAATATCTTTTCAAAACTTTGAGACATTGGCTTCAAACTAATTTTATCTTATAAGAAAAATTGTTTTCAACATTCGATCAAATTTTTGAGAAAAATCGAATTGACAGTTTTTTTTTTACAAAAAAATAAAAACCTAAAAAAAATTAATAAAACTTGGTAAAAATTTACTTTCGACTCAAATAGCTTTTTAAAAATTAAAAATATTGGCTTCAAACTTATTTGATTTCACAGAAAATATTGTTTTCGATATTCAATAAAATAAAATCTACAAAAAATAGTACGCAAATTTGTTAAAAATTGAAACATATAGACAAACTTTTAAGCAAGACAAATCGACAGACGGGATGGGAAGTTATCAGTGTGGGTCGCATCCCAGCCTCTTTTTTTGGTTAACTATTTAGAAAAATTTAAATGGCAATTTTTTTTTTTTCAAAAAAGAAAATCTACAAAAACTGATAAAAATATGAAAACCAAGAAAGTTATATACTTCAAATTTGCTTATCACCCAAAATATTGATTTTAATATTTTTTCAACGTTTCCAAAAAATCCATGGACTGGCACGATGGGTAGTTATCAGTGTCGTTTGCATTCCAGCCTCTTTTTTTAATTTAAAATGTATCTTAGAATTATTTTGTATAAATATCATTTTTAATTTTTTAAATATTTATGGAAACTAATCAATTTTTTAAAGGAAGTTGGTTTAAGAAATAACGTTAAAAAATACATTTTCTTAAAATTGAATGTAGGTTGGTACGAGTATTATAAGAAATTAGTTTTACGAAGAAATGTTTTTTTTTTTGTTTCGTGTGATTTGGTAACATTGACCAATTTTGTTTTTAACTTCAATCTATCACGAAGAGTTTTTGAGATACAACGTTTTTAAATTCGAAAAAAAAAAAAAAAAATATGCTACGCTTTTTAAAGATAAGTGCATTCATGAAGTAGTTTTTAATGTTGATTTTCCATATATGTAAGTAATCCCCTACATTCAATATCCCATTCAATTTTTTTCAGTATCTGTCTTTTTATTTTTTTAAAAATTCTCATAATTCTTCACCTGTCTAACGTTAACCTTTCAGAAATTCGGTTTAAAATTAAAAATAATGACAAAAACAAAATTAAAATGTTAAGCATGCAGCTAGAAATGGAGTTCCGATTCGTAATCAGCACCAAAAATTCACTCTAAAACGGATTTTTCGAAACCATGAAAGCTTGGCATTCGAGGCGTTTCCAAACTTTATGTACGTAGATTGAACTGAAGTAACAAGTGTCATCTCATAAATAAGCAGAATTTTCAAAAGCTTCTTAGAATTTGTTGTTAGGAACTATATTCTATTTTATCCTTACTTTTAAACACAGGTATGATGTAATTTTGTAAGAATTTTTTAAAAGGTATTTTTCAAAAACCTGACGTAAAGAAATTATCTATAAGATTAAATTACAGTTCAGGAAAGTAAAATCCTATGGAAATGTATTGTTTGGTTGTTATGGTAGAAAAAAAAAACTCAATTCTGTTGACCATTGTATAGTTTTAAAGTTTATGAGTTCAACGTTTTTAAAAACTTTTATTTTATCAGAAATTCAATACTCTCAGAATCGATGTTTCTTTCATAGAATTATCGATTTTTTAATTCCTTCATTGGTTTTTTTTAAATTAACGATTTTCGGAAAAAAGAAATAAAAATTGTTTGTAATTATCAGAAATGTATGATTTTACAGAAAATGGTAGGTACATATTTTCCACATAAACAAATTTTTTTTTTTTTAAATCCCTTCCCAATTTAAAAATTTAAGATTTTTAGATTATTATTTCTCAGCATGACCGCTTTCTTAAAACCAATCATCAGTCATTAATTTTAACAAAATCAAAAAGTTTTGAACAACATTGACTATTTCGCTGAATTTTTAAATATTTTTCTTAGTGGAAAACAACACCCTGTATAATTTTGTGTATATGTATACATAAACTGAATATATATGTATATATTTATCATAATTTTCTTTGTTTCCAATATTTTTCATGGTAATTCTGGCAATTTCATACCCAGTTTCCGGTCTTGAATCTTATCTCTTTAGAGATAAAGCACCAAAACAATAAAAATGCATTGCACATCTTCGCGGGTATCCTATATCCAGCAGTAGACAACAGACAAACTATGCACAACACAGACACACCTCTTCTTCAAGCCCGCAGTCTTCGTCATCAGTTTAAACTCTCTCCCCCTTAGGGAGATGTTTGAAAACTACGACGACGATGGCGATGGCTACGACGACGATGATAACGATGAGAAAGGAATTACCCTCGAAAGGATAATGAGATCTTGGCCCTGTATAAGAAAAGCAAGACATACAGAAAAAAAGACAGAGAAAAAGAAAAAAAAGAGAGAGACGGCGAAAAAAAGTCCTTCTTGGTTCTAGAAAACTACATGCACTGCTAAGCGTTCAAAGAATTTTTCGCAGAAGTCTTCTACTCCAACTTAAACTATGCACAAGAAAATGAGAAAAAAAGCAAAACGAACAAGAAACTAACTTAAAAGACACAAGAAATATCACAACAAAACAGCAACTAGCCAAGGGAAAGAAGAAGAAAACGAAAGTGGAAAAAAAGGGATTTTCTCGAATTGAGGCCAAAGTAAGGACAATTCAAAGGATAAAAAGTGCAACTCTGTTGCGCAACAAGGTTGTTAGAAGAACAAGAAAAAGTTCCGTCTAGTAACGATAGCATAGTACCTTTTAGGTACAAGGTAACTACAACGCACATACCTAGTAGAGTTTTTCTTCTTCTTGTGATGCTGTGAAAGTATTTTCATCTAAAGTTACTCGTTTGTTTTTTGTGCTTAGTTTTTAGGGCATTAGGGTGGTTTACACTTGGTGTTAAATTAAAAACACCTGAGGGGTGTTTTTTTTTCTATCCTTTATTGTGATATGCTGGTGTTTTTTTTTTTTTTTTTTTTCTAATGTGCATCAGAATCAGCCAAAGAGCCATGAATGAGCACACCAAAATCATCATCATCATCATCATCATGCTCTGTGTCATTAGTGTCGCTTTTTTCTTTGTGTTAACCCATAGAAAATTTAATGAGAAAAATTAATAACGTTGATGATGATGAAGATGAAGGTTTTTGAATCACAAAAGAAAGAGGCACTGGGTTGAACTCAGTTTTCAACTTTTTTTTAAGTTCAAGCTATGCGTATTTAATTTTAAGGTCCGGTAATTTTAGTTCCAGATTGAAGTTAAAATCGAGTTTGGTCACTGAATCTGGTGATCTAACTCTGGGTTAACACAACAGAAGCATTCCTGGTAGCTTGTTTGATCCTAAATTTAGTTAAAGTCAAAACATCTAAGTCAAAATAATTTTAAGTCTGAGCCAAGTAAAAACCTTCATTCGAACTTAATCTTAAAAATCTTATATCGGGTTTTTACAATAAGAGCGCTACAAAAGTTTATTTTAAATTGACGAAGCCATTTAGCCAGAAATGAGTCTCATCCCTGACGATGATTTTTCGATGAAAATCCGAATCATTTTCAAGTTGTTGCTCAGTCCAATTCCCGAACATACGACGCGACGGTTCTAGTAGTCAAATGGCTTCAGTTCTTGTGTCAATTTAATCTTGTAAGGATGAAAGCCAAGATCTTGTCGAAAAATTCGCCACAAGGACGTTACAGAGATGCTCAACCCTTGAGAACGACGTGTGAGAGACACATTTGGGCTTTCTACAACTGAAGCCTCAGCGGGAGCAATATTCTCGACACTACGGGCACTTCTTGTCTCACTGGAACGGGAACATTTCCTACTGTGACTGTGGATTCAAATTTGTCCACTATAAGCTCAATTGTTGATCTGCTAGGACGATTATGACGACCATAAATTGGACGTAGCGCTCTTAACGTTGAGGCCACTGACTTCGAATTTCGGTAGTAAATTTTAATAATTTCGATTTGTTGCCTCTCATATCTTTCCATGATGAAATGCCAAACCTTCCTGAAGAGAAATATCAAAAGAGCGGCAAGAAATATGGCGTAGTTTGCTGTCCTTGTCGCTCTACTTTTGTAGCGTCCCTGTTGAAGAACCCTGTATTTAAAAAAATTGCCGCACCAGGCGTCTTATAAGTTTTCAACATTATTTTTATTTCTAATAATAATTTGGAAGAAAAATATACTTCCAAGTGAAGAAAGGGAATCAAGTGTCTGCAATAACTTAAAAATTCTGGTATTCCACAGGAATGAGTCCTTGGTCCCGTACTCTTTGGTTTCTTAAAATTGAAACTAACACTTAATACCAACAACACTTTTTAACTGGCCATCAAAGTATACATTTAAAAAGGTTTTTGATGACTTTAATTTGAATCCGAATTCAAAATATCTATCACGTCAGTATTTTAGATAAAATGTTTTAAAATTCAATTCAATCAATTTAGTAGTGTTTTTAAGGAATGTAAGTATATTTATGAGGTAGTTGTTTTCCAAAAAATTTAAAAGGATTCTCCAAACCTTTGTTCCCCAACTTAATATTCTGTTTAAATATTTTCGAAAACTCATGCAAAGTTGAATCAAAGGTGATTCTTGGTTCAATCTAAACTCATGCAAAGTTGAATCTCAACTCATACCAACTTCAATCACAGCTCATTCTATTTTCAATCTTACCTCATGAAAAGTTAAATCTCAGCTCATACCAAGTTGAATCTTTGATCATACCAAGTTCAATCACAACTCATTCTAGGTTCAATCTTAACCCTAAAAAGTAGAATCTCAGCTCATACCAAGTTCAATCACAGCTCGTTCTAGGTTCAATCTAAACTCATGACAAGTTGAATCTCAGCTCATACCAAGTTGAATCTTAGCTCATACGAAGTTCAATCACACTTCAATACTATAAAATTTAAAACTGCAAAAATTCTTTAACATCAAAAATTTATCAAATCTAATTTCTACGAGTTAAGGAAATTTACTCGTGAATGAGCTTATTTTGGTGGTTTATTTTTAAATGTTATAATATACTCACTTTTCTTAAATAGACTCCTTGTATGCAGAATCAAGTTCGTGCCACCCAGTTGTGCATTATATTTTAATTTATAATATAAACTCCCAGAGAGTTCTTAACTCTATAAAATGATGGTATTCCACAAGGTTGTGTTCTTGGTTCTATACTATTTAAATTAAAACGTGTGAATCCTTTAAAAAAATAAGTAGGTTTTTCAATAACACATGTCATAAGATTCTCCTTGTGTAATTTTAGTTTTAGTTTTCTTGGCAGATTTCCATATATCGTGAATTTTCCTAAGAACGTCTTCGAATATTGTTCTTCGACTGCAAATTTTCTTCGATTTCTCTATAACAAAAATTAAAATTTTCTTGGAGTTCCATTTTTCGATATAAACTAATTGAGAAGGAAACCTTTGAGTATCTTGAATGTTCTTAACTTTCAACGTGGGAAACATTATTCGAAATTGCCTTTTACAATAATTTCCATTAAATTAAGGCTTAAGTTAGGCACATTCTTTATTTTCAATTTGATTTGTCAAAACTACAAAAGAAAAAAAATTATCAAAACAATTTGCAAAGTTGGTGTTCCACAAGAGTGAATCTTTGGTCCTTTTCTCTTTCTTTCTTTTTTCAAACGCTGTGAATTGTAAAGTAGTGGTAATATGTCATCCAATATGTCAAGTTTTGGATAATTTCGATCTTGATATTAGACATTTGTAAATGCAATGATCTCCTTAAACTATTGACCTAATTCATATCATTTAGCCAATCATCAATACCTTTGAATTACTATTTGTTCCTGCGACAAAACGTGTTCTGTATACAATTTCCCCATAACATCAAAAGTTCAATGTTATTAATCTTAATCGCTATATGTACAATCAATGCTATGTAATATGATGCTCATTTCTCCCATAAGTCGGCAAGTAATCTGCCTCGAAATTACAGTGCTGACATGAATATTTGCTCAAATATCCGTCATCCTTATCGTTTGACCTTCTATACTCTTGTCAATATGGCAAAGTGGTATAGTTGTAGTTGGAACTACATATAAAGTTGATGGCTTATATCCTCATTCCTCGCCGGCCGCCCCTTTCACTATATTCTGTCATCGTCCACAAGTTCAATGCAATATGTAATATAACTGTACGATATGCCATGAATCTCCCTGTTGCTCATTTAATCGATTGATGGCTTTTCCTTCCACATAAAAAACAAAAAAAGTAGTTAAACTCAGATAAAGTACAGTGAGCTATACACCGCACCACTACTAACCAAACTATCTTTTTTTTCCACCTCACTTTTCAGTTGTCCTCGCCTCTCCTTCGTCCCCACTCCTCTGATGGATACTTATTCCCATACAATGCCAATATTCAATCCTTTTAAGTGTCTTCGTATCTTATGTTCGATTACACATGACGTGCTTACATCCTTTGAAACAATGAGAAAAAGATTACCCAGGACCAAGGACTAAAAAAAAAATCGAAAGAAAAATTGCAAACGTTGCTTTTGGAATCTGTAGATTTTTTTTATTTGGAGAACTTACACGAGTACGAAGAGGACGAGTAGGTATATGATGGGATAAGGGTATCCTTGGGAAACTTTAATTTTAGTTTTGTATCCTTTTTATGTCTTCACTGTATTTTTTTTTTTGTTCCTTTTGCAAAACAAAGAAGGAAGTTCATCTCATTTGATTCAAAAAGTAAAGGAAAACTTATCCTTTTTGCCTTTGTGGAAATCCCTCTCATGAGATTGATCCTTCCTTATCCTGTTTTTGAAGTTATCAGACTTCATTGAAGGTCTTTTTTTTTTGGGAATTTTATTTTTCTATATTCAATATATATATATGTATGTATGTAAAGGAACTTCTGATTCTGATAAGGATTCATCACGAACTAGCAGTTTGAATAAATTTTCATCAATAAAAATGTAGATTTTTTTCTGTATGATAAGGATAATCATAGATGGAACAAGTAATACCACTATCGGCCAAAAAATATAGTAGGTATCTTCGTTAGGTATGCTGAGGGAGAAGGAGAGGGGCTTACTTGAGTTCTACACTTCCCATTCATGATGGAAATAAAAGTCCGCAAATAAAAAAAAAAAGGACGAGAGAGATTTTTTTCATGATTATTTAAGTAACCTAAGAAGAAAAAATATGTATTTCCAGCATCACTATTTTCCTTCGAAGTACGCGTGCACATGCCTCAAGTGAAAACGACGAGGACGAAAAAATAAATCCTGACTTCGAGGCAAATAAGAAGAAAAAAAAAAAAACGATACGAGTGTAAATTTTTAATAGGAGAGAAAGTCCGAAAGGAGCAATCTTTCATTAGGCGCCGAAGGAAAAGCTCTTCAGATGATAAATCTACCCAAAGCAAAAGAAGAAGAAGAAGGAGGAGGTGGTGGAAGTAGATTTTGGGTTGAAGGACCAAAAACTAGGGGTTGGGCGGCGATCCTTTTGTGTGCATTAGATCTGTGCGAATAATTTTTTTATGTCTTCGTTCTTCTTTTTTCTATTTTATTTATTCTTATCTTTTGCCTTCTAGCACTTAAAATTGATTTAAATCAATATTCATCGGCATTTAGGGTTGGTCCTTGCTTGCTGGTCCTTCTGGGTGCCTATGTATATTATTATTATTATTATTTGCAAAAGCTCCTCTCTCGAGAACTAAAAGTCAAAAATTGAATTAATGAATTTGAAATTTTATGTTTTTTTGTCTGTTGGAGATGATTTTGCAGTTTTTTTTGGGGTTGTTCTTTTGCTGATATTAAAGTGCTGTAGGTCCTTAAAGCAGAAAGGCATCTTATTTGATTCTATGAGGTAGGTGGGAAGGTATGTATATCAAAAGAAAATCCCTTTTACGTGATCTTATTTTCCCTTCACATCAGGATGGTATATAATTGGGATTTTCACATGAGGGGGGGTGGGATAACAAATGAAGTCGTAAGTTTAGTTCTTTTTTTCCTTCATGCTCTGTCAGGATGTGCTAGAATTTTTGTTTGAATATAAAAACATCCATATCCACTTTATCAGCATCAAAATCGTGTTTTGGTGGTGTTTTAATGTGTGCCATATTGTTTTATTGACCAAACACACACAACACCTATTTATTATATTCTTCACTATTAAATTCCTCCATGTTGTGGCTGCTGTATATGCAAAGGATAAGGAAAGGACATGTAAGCAAGCACGAAAAAATGTATAACAAAGAATAAAAGGAACTTATAGTCAAATGATTCCCAGTTGGACTTAGGCCAAGGATGTGCCAATAAAGGCATCACGATGGGTAAACCAAAGCAATTAGTCTCTTCAAAAAAGGACATTCTTGTTATTTCTCTGAGATCCAGAAAGAGAAAAAAAAATGAAGAAGAAAGAAAAAAAAAGGAACTTCTATTGGGATTTATTTTAGTTATTCTCTTTTTTTTTTAACTATGTGTTGGTGGACTCAGGATAGGAGGGGGTATATAGTTATATATGTACGAGTATAGGCAAAAAGGACGTGATGTGAATTTTTATTTTTCTTAATAAAGGATGTGAATTTCATTTTCGTTGTTTTTGTTTTTTTTTTTCTTTTGGTTGGAATTTTGTTCGATCATTTTTATATCTTCCGAAAGTCATTTTCGAATGAAGTTTTTTTTTACCAAAACGAATGTCTGGCAGGATATATTATGTATGTATAAAAAAATAAATGTAAATGTCAAAGGATTTGGTGTCTTTTTCTGTCAAAAAATTTTAAAAACTAATAATTCAAATGGATTTTATATTTGTCTGGGAAAGATTATTGATATGATAGATGGAGTTATTTTTTGGTTTTTTAATATAGAATCATTGGAAAAATCCTTTGGGAGTTTAAACATTGATATGCCAATAATATGGTTTTATTTTCTTATATTTTGAAAGAATCTAATTTAAAATAATTTGATTATATAGGGAAATGATAGCCTTTCAATCAATTTATGTATAGACATCGGGTGGGAGTTTTCATTATTCTCTAGAGATTGATATTAGATATAAAGAAGTTAAATAAATAAAATAAAATCATTGGGTTGAAAGTTCTTAATTTTCCAAGTTTATTTTAAAAAATTTAATGCAATTTTATTCTATTCAAATAGACAAAATACAGTGTTTTTTTAAGTGAAACAATATTTAACACACAGACAAATATTTTTAGAGTTTAAAAAATATTTCAAAATCCATACTACTTTAGAAATTAATTTTTGTGTTTCTCTTACAAAAAAAAAAAAAAAAAAAAAAAAAAAAAAAAAAAAAAAAAGCGTCACACTAAAGTGCTTTTATGTCCCGAAATTTTGAATTTCGTTAAACAACACATTTAAGTGACACCAATTTGAAGTTTGCATGGTAAGTTGCCTATTTTTTTTTTGGAATTTACAAATATTTGTTAATGTTTAAAAGATACTATTTGTCAAATGATCGTTAAATATTAAGCAATTTTTGGAGGCTTTATAAATAAATGTTGATGTTTTTAAATTAAGAATCCAAAAACAATTTTAAAATTCCAAAAAAAATATTAATTAATCTTTACCAAATAATTTATTTAGGAACTTTAATTAACTGTCCGTAAAGCTCTAATCCAAGCTTGGTTTAAAAATCACTCAAAGTTTTGCTGATCCTAGCTTAATGTCAAAAATCAAAATCTTAAAAAAAGTATTGATGAGATTTAGGGCTTTTTTAGGGCTTCTTGGTTCGAAACTCCAAACAGTCGCTCAAGTCCTTACCTTCAAAATTAAGTCGAAAAGTCGACATCTTTGGAGACTCTCTACACCAGAAACGATTTTAAAAAAATAATGATTGTTGAATTTAACATAATTTTTGGGCTTCTTAATTCGAAGACTCTAAATTGGTTTCTCAAGCCCATACCACCTTCAGAAATGCTGAAACTTTTGGAGGCTTTCTAAATTGACTAAATTTTAAATATCTAATTATCTGGTAATTTAAGCCCATTTTGGGTCTAATTATGTGCTCTTACCCTTGCTTGGTTCAAAAATCCCACCCCCTAAAACTGCTGGTGATCCAAGCTTGACGTCAAGCTAGAAGCTAAAATCGAAATTAATTAGAGTAATGATGAGGGCATTAAGGGCTATTTTCAAACTCCTTAGTTCCAGACAGGTTGTTCAAGTCCTTACCCCTCAAAACTAAGTTGAAAAGCAAAAATATTTAGAGACTTTCTTAACAAAACTAAATTTTTAAAAGCTAGTGATAAACGAATTTAGGGAAATGTTAGAGCTTTTAAGTTCTAAAAACTTAAAATTGATTTTTCAAGCCCTTAACACCAACAGTCAAGTCGAAAAGATAAAACTTTTGTAGACTTTATAAAATAAACTTAATTTAAAATATCTAAAGATGTGGAATTTAAGGCTATTTTCGGGCTAATTTATTGCTCGTGTTCCTTCCACCATAAAATTCTGATGATTCTAGCTTGACGTCACAACACAACGCACTGCATTTAATGGTTCAGTTCAGTTTCAGTTTTAAATTGTAAATTTATTCATTATATATCTTTTGTTAACAATCATACAATTCTTTAGCAATGACTTAAAGCCGTCTGCCTGAGTGAACTATATTTTTTATTATAAATTTAATAAGAAAAAAAAAAGTTTAAGTAGTTAGAACTATTTGATTATTAAAAATTCGCAAAATTAAAGTTGATATGTACTTAAGTAATTAGAAAAGTTCGTTGATGTTTCTTTTGCGATAATTTAGCAGCTCCTTATAGAACTCGAATAATTTCATCCAGTCCTTCCCGTTTTAAATTTCCAGCACCTCGTACCTGTTGAGATAATTGACTCTCCAATATACCCTTCTTATTTCCCTCAAAATCGTACATTCGCCTAGAAAATGGATTGTATTTTCTCTCACTCCCGCATTACAGAGATTACAAATCAGTGGCAGGTCTTCTCGATGTGGAACAAAGTTCAGACGCAGCAGCTCTCCCCTTGCTTGAAAAATAGTGGAGATGACCTCTGTATTGTACCGGTTACTAAAATAGGAGTTTTCTCCGAATAAATAGTTAAGTGCTGAATAAATTTCTCGATGCACTGATTGTTTCGCCTTTTCTATACATCTTTGCAACATATCTTCATCAATAGCAGCAATAATATCATAGAAAATCCCTCTACATTTTTCTACGTTTGCAAAATTTAGTTCAAAACTCTTCCCACACTGAATCGCTAACTCCTTCCAATCATTAAACCACAGTTTTCCTTTTGAAATTGCAATTTTTGTGATTCTTTTGGGCATGCGACCTTCGTCCATATCAATTGTTCTACATATATAGTCTGCATGCAGCTTCATAGTTTCTATGTACAACGGTGATAGCTCAATCTCCAAGTGAAGCATATATGAGGGAGTTTGAAAGTTCTTTTAAGGTAATATGATAAAAGTCTTTCAACAGTATCACTCTCCTTGTGTCCCCAGTACTGTGCTCCGTAGAATAAAATTGACTTTGAGGTTGCTTCAAAAATTCTGTGTACTGAATCGTTACTAAAGCAATTTTTCCACGTCATGTTTATAACTACCTTGGACTTCATAAGTTTTTTTGCAAGATGTTTCTCCAAGCTAAATGAAGGTGTTAATGTGAAACCCAGATAAACGTATTCTTTTACCACTTCCATACTTTCTCCACCATAATGCCAACACTCATTCCTTGCACGCATTCCCCCTCCTTTTTTGAAGATCATGACCTTAGATTTGCCTAGGTATACTGACAAGTTCCATAGAATATAGTAGTCACGAAGACGATTTATCATTAATTGTAGCGTTTCTGGAGACTCTGCTAGTAACACTAAATCATCTGCGTACATTAAAACTTTTAAGTTCCATTCATTCAAATGAATACCGCCAGGTAAAATGTTCGGCAGATCATCTATGTACAGTGAAAATAGAGTGAGGCTTAGCGCGCAACCTTGTTTTAATCCAAGTTCAGTTCCGAAGTAGGCTGAAAGCATTTCTCCATTCCATATCGCTGTACTTCTTTTTTTTATACATGGCTTCGATAAATTTGTCCTTTGTTTGCCAACTTGTAGAGAAGAGATCTAATTGCAATTAAATCAAACGCTGCTTTAAGATCAACAAAACACGCATACACCTTTTTACGTTTACAACAACATTTGCCAGCACATAAATGTGATCCACCGTAGAAAGGCCCTTACGGAAACCGGCTTGGAATTCCGACAAAATTGAGTTCTCATTCAGCCATGAGTTCAGTCTCTGTGGAATAACGCTTGTGAGAATTTTTAAGCCTGTGTTCAGAAAAGAGATTGCTCTATAATTTCCAACTTCATTTTTATCCCTTTTTTTTAAATATTGGAAAATTTTATGAAAAAAAAACTGTTTTTGTATCCACAATTTAACCTTGAAAATTGATTTTAAACCTGTCAAAATTTCAAAAAATTATCGAAGGTGGGTTTTTGTGTTCTTAACCCTTTTTTCCTAGTGGTTTCGCTGTGCTTTTTGATACGTTCCTATCCATTTGTGACAAATGTAATTAACACCTTCATGAACAAAGGGTTATAGGTCTTTTATTTTAGCCAGTTTCAAATTTAACAGTTTATTGTTTCACTTCGAAATTTGAAGCACAAAATAAAATTTTTGTGAAGAACTTCTATAAAAATCATTAGAATTTTAAAACTCGATTGTGATGTTTCCAGCTTCTTTTTTAATTTTTTGAACCAAAATTTTAAAATTTCTATAATTAGATGTTGTTAGTGAAAATTCTAACAGCTCTTTATTTTGAACGCAATTATTGGTAATGTTGCTATTTTTTCAAACGTTAAGTTCCGCCCTTTTGAAAAACTGGAAACTTTAATTTTCAAGGAATGCATTGATCTATTGTGCTCGCTTTTCTTCTAGTTGTCTTTTTTTTTTTTTTTTTTTTTTTTTTTTTTAAATATAAATATTATAGGAAACATTAATGGAATTTTAATATAAATATATACATTTTCCGAAGTATCGTTCCTTCCTTCTTAGAAGAATCATTGCCCTTCAAAAATCTCAATACTTATCATTTTGACCTGATTCTGTCATTTTATTATTAACCCCAACTAACTTTTAACTTTCCTTAATTTTCAGTTCAGTTGTATTGAATTGTCTCTTAATTTTCTTTAAAATAGATCCTATCCAATTAAACATTTTAAAAAAAGAAGAAAAATAAAACAATTTATTTTTCTCTCTTCCTCTTTCAAAACATTGTACACGTGCTCTTAAGAAAATTGTCTTCTTCCAAACCAATATCCTTCCATTTTACACGGATACGAGTACCGCAATCAAATTAATTCTAGGTGTGTACCTTTGATTCATTAACAATTTGATTAATTCTTTAACCTCATATAAAACTAACTGCTAACTTAAATTACCACTAATACTATAACTGTGTATACCTTTCTTCTTCTTGTTCTTATTCTTCTAAAAAACATATCACGTAGATACCAATATCTGAGACCAATTTTCTCAACCTATACACAAAATTTCATCTAAACCCCGACAAAGTTTAAATTGAAAACATCACAACCCACAGAACTTTGCTAAAGATATCTTGTTGCAAAAATAATGAATAGGTAGAGTAGGGAATGGGGTAAGGGGTTTGGGGGTTGTGAATTGGAGTAGTGTGCGAAAAACTTTGTTTGTTGTACCCTTATACATTTTATTTAAACTCATAACCACTTTCTTAAAAATTACACCTTGTAATATTGAATGAAGTTAAGAATAACAAGAATATCCTGGTAAAATGCTTTTTGCTCAATTTTCATCCTTCGATCCATATCTCAACTCCTGTGCGCTATGCTAACAATATTAAATTTCTCATCATTATATTTTGTTGTGTTTTGGGGGGGATGGATGTTTTCTTCTTTTTTGTTTGACATTACCCCCCACCACCCCTCGCTCATCATGACTTACCTGCATAACTACATCAACCCCTTTCAAAAAGTATTCCAAGTTATCCTTGCGATGACATCTAGGGGATGATATCGTTCATTTCAACACCGTTATTCAAGTCTTGTTCTTCTTTTCTTTCTTCTGTTATATGTTTATGTGTGTGTGAGAATTCCATGAACTCGTAAAATAGTTAAAATTGATTAGTTGTTGTCACCACTTGATTACTTTGTCTTTATTGCTCCTAACTCTGACTCTATATTCACTAAAGGATGTCACTCTGTTTAGGGGTGAAAAAGGTGCATGTTTGCCTTTCAAAATCTCATTAGTCACCGGGAGCTTGAGAGACGACAAAGAAGGGAGTTTTTGAGTGAGGGTTAACAAGAACAACAACAGGAACAAGACTAAGATTATTTCCTGAGAAATATTTGCATTTTCAACTAAACCACGAATTCCTTCTGATGATTGTCATTGTTTCAACACCAAAGCCGAGTTCTTAGTCCTTGTTTTTCAACGTCACCGTGCGTGCGTCGCTCCTCGCTTGGCTTCTCATACTCGTACTGAAATAATGCAAATCCATAAACAAACTTTAAACGTAGAAATTGAGCTTTGTGAGTTTTAATTAAAACAAAAATTGTTTAAAAGGAACGCGCGTTAGCTCGCATGTAAGAATGCGGAGTGCATCAGCTGATGTTAAGGATAATGATAATGATGATGAAGAAGGTGCGCACATAAATTCGCAGTATATTTTTGCTAATGAAGTTGAGTTGTGTGTTGGTGTAATTAGAGTTAAAAGTTGTAAACAAATAGCATATACATTAATTTGATTCCACATTTCATTGTTGGAATTTTTGTCATTAGCTTATTTACGAGAATATTTGTTTAACTTACAGAAAATAGATGTAATTTTTGAAATTAAAGAGTTTTGTAGTATACAATTTTGAAGTACTGAATTGTAAAATTTTTATTATGATTCTACAGCTGTGATTGAACTTCGTAAGAGCTGAAATTTAAATTGGTATGAGCTGAAATTCAATTTATCATGAATTTAGATTTAACCTAGAATAAGCTTGAACAGAACTTGGTATGAGCTGAGATTGAAATTGGTATGAGTTTATATTTAGCATACAATAAGCTATGATAAAATTTGGTATGAGCTGGGATTAAATCTGGTATGTAGCTGAGATTGAACCTTGAATAGGCTATGATTTATCTTATTATAAGCTAAGTTTGGATCAGGTATGAGCTGAGATTGAATCTAGAATGATCTATGACTTAACTTAGTATGAGTTGGGCTTAGACTTGGTATGAGTTTAGATTGAACGTGGAATGAACTAGAATGATGGAACCTGGTTTGAGCTGAGATTAAATTTGGTATGAACCAGAGATGGAATTTTGAATAATATAAGATTGATCTAAGCATGAGCTTAGGTTGGACTAGGTATGACCTAAAATTGTATGAGCTATGATTTATCTTGGTATGAGTTGGGATTGAACTTGGTATGAGTTTAGATTGAACCTAGAATGAACTAGAATAATGAAACTAGGCATGAGCTGAGATTTAACCTAGAATGAGCTATAAATGAAGTTTGTATAAGCTCAGATTGAAATTGGTATGAGTTAAGATTGAACCTACAATGAGCTATGATTGAACATGGTAAGAGCTGGGATTGAATCTGGTTTGTTCCGGAGCTTGAACGTTGAATAGGCTATGATACATCTTATTATAAGCTAAGGTTGGATCAGGTATGAGCTGAGATTGAACCTTAAATGTACTATGACTGAACTTGGTATGAGATGTGATTGAACTTGGTATTACTTGAGATTCAACTTTGCATGAATTTGGATTGAACTTAAAATGAGGTATGATTGAACTTGGAATGAACTTGGATTCAATTTGAAATAAACTAGAATTGAACCTTGAATAAGCTATGATTGAAGTTTGCATGAGGTCAGATTGAACTTAGTATGATTGATGAACCTAGAATGATGGAACTTGGCATGAGGTCACCTAAAATGAGCTATAAATGAACTTGGTATAAGCTCAGATTAAACTTGGTATGAGTTAATATTGAACCTAAAATGAGCTATGTTGGAACTGAAATTAAACATTTAATTAGTTAAGATAGAACTTGGTATGAGCTTAGTTTAAACCCCGAATGAGCTAACATTAAACCTCGTATGAGTTTATTTGATTCTTGAGTTTGATGATGGTGATATCCTTTATTGAAAATTCCTTCATTCAATATGAAAAGACTTGCAACAATGAAATTAAAATTTTGATGAAATTAAATGAGACTCAACCTGGTATGAGTTCAGAATCAACCCCATATGATTAAATTTGGTATGAAGTAAGATTTAACATTGACATAAAATTTAATTTCATATGAAATGGAATTGAACATTTTTCACTTGTGAGATCAAACTTTGGACCTGTAATTAATTTTAATTGAATTTTGCATAAACTCACTGAAATATGAAGTCAGTATTGGTATGTATTGTTTCTGTTGAGACTGAACCTGGTATAAGTTGAAGTTGAGTGTAATATGACCATTCTTTGAAACTTGTTATGATATGAGATTGAGCCTGGTATGAGTTACGATTTTACATTTATTTTTACACTGTTTGAGTTAAGTGTAAACTTGGTATAAGCTGAAAGTGAACATATAGTTTGATCCTACTTTGAGCCTTTTGTGACTTGATATTGAACCTAATTTGAGCTGCAATTGAACCTGTTTAGTTTTGTGGTACGAGCTTAATTGGTATGAGTTGCGATTGAACCGATTTTTATCTTAGTATAAGTGGAAAATGCACCTTTTATGAGTTTGAGATCGAACCCAGAAATATAGTATGACGGAGCTGTTCCTAATTTTAAATGATATAACTATTTAATGGCTTACATTACATACCATTTTTTATTAGAACAAAATATCAGTCTTTTTAAAACCCCAACATTAACATTTTTTAGCTCACGGTTAGTTTGCAACTGAAAACTAATTTGAAATTATTAAATTCAAAACTTTAAAAACTTCTTCAAGTGTATTATTTCTTCCAAACACAATCAAACTAGGATCCAAAAGTTATTCTTCATATAAAACAAACACCACTGACACTAACTTCCCTCTAAGTTGTACGATTATATACTCATATAATCTTACAACCAAGTACTTACTCGTCAAAAAAACTCTATAAACGCATTTTATGAGTTCCTTATTGTTATTGAACTTTTTTTTGTTGTCGTCTTGTTTTTGTTTAACTTTCTTCATTTCCTCTTAAGATGTCATAGACTAATCTAAAGAAAAACCCAAAGAAACATAAAACTTTCTAACCGAATATATCCTGCCGCGAATATACATATATGTAGATGCTAGTGTTTCCTTAAGACAAAAAAAGGATGAAAACTTGAAAAAGTTACGTACATAGATGAGTGGAAGATGAGTATGTATATGCATGTATATGATTCCTGTTATTTCACACATATATGAACAATTTTTGTTTTATTTTTGGTGCATCAAATCTATTCGGATATGAAAACAACAAAATCACGGAAGGATAAAAGGAATCAGTTTCATGAAGAATAACCTAGTAACCACTTTGCTTGAAGCTGTAGCATAGTGTTGTATCGCGTGAAAGCTCGACAGCAGGTTATACCGATTGTTTTGTTGCTTTGGTTGTGTACTTTTATTTTGAAGAACTTCTAAGGATTATCCTTTGTTCCGCAAAAAGTTTTCTATTCCATTTTGTTTTTCTTGTGGAAATGCGAGATTTTGTTTATTTTGCCTCATAGCAGTTGAGTGCACCAATGTTTAGTGTTTAGGCTCATAAATCTACCTAGACCTACATGCAACGGATTCAAACTTCATAATCTCTTCACCTTCACTGCCATATTTACATTTTCTGAAGTTTGTGATCCTTAAAATATCATAAGCTTCAAAAAGAATGTTCTTTATTCTTTGGGAACGAACACTGCGATTCATCGGATGAAATCCTTAATTTTGGTCTTAAAATATATAGTGATCCAGAAAAGAGCTCTAAAAATGATGAGTGACCGTTTTATTGCATTGTTCTTCTCAAAAAATTCAACTCTAATACTAGCACTTTTAGGAATGTCCATCAGTTTAGCCGCGATTTTAAAATCTGACGCATTGTTGTATGGAGATTCTTTTAGTAACCGAACTTCACGAATGTGAAATGAAGGAAAGTAATCTCGAACAGTATTAACCTCAAATTTTAAAAATTTTCTTCGAAAGCAATTCAGTCTAGTTTTTACTTAGAAGAACAATAAATGAACAATCCTAAATGTCCTAACCTCTTTAATTTATAATATTTAACATTGTTTGTGTCTTTGAAACTTCAGACTTGTTCTTTTGTTTTTGTTACTAAATCATTTTTTCTAAAATATTCAAGTTTTTTAAATTGTTCGCATCACTTAAACATTCTCACGGAGGTTCTTTTAACAGCCGAACTTTACGAATATGAAGTTTATTAAAGTAATCTCGAACAGTACTTACCACAAATTTGAAATTTCCCTTAGAAATCAATCCAATAAATCATCAATCCTTGACGTCTTACCCTTCTTTTAGTTATAATATTTAACATTGTTAATGTCTTGAAGCTTCAGACTTGTTGTTCTTTTGGTTTTGTTATTAAGTCTTTTTTCTAAAAGACTCAAATTTCTTCAATTAAGCCCTTTCTTCCTTTTTGTATTTTGAAATTTTTCGCATCACTCAATCAAAACAAGCCAGACTACTTGAGATTTTTCATTCCTTCTTAAGACTGCCATTAGGTATTTGAATTATTCTCAAACGGAACACACAAAAATCATTTGATTAGACATTTAACCATTATCAAGAAAGATGGTCACAACTTCGTACACACACATTATACTAACCCTTGACAGTCTTTTTCATCATCACCACCATCATTAAAAGTTTTGCTCGTTGACAAATCCATAATATTTTGACATTCAAAGCTTCTATGCGATGGCAATGGCAATGGCATTAATTTTTATGGTGGTAATTAGTCTTTCAATCGATTCAAATTTTTGACAGTTATTGTAGGCATTTTAATTAGGTGAGTACCTAATATATAGACACTCTTAACGCCGCCGTCGCCATCTCTATATCGTCATCGTCACTGATTATGATGATGATGATGATGACACAGGTCTTTGTCATGCTTTGCTTGTGCCTATATAAAAACTTGAATTATGTCAGCGAGTTAGACAACTTCTGTCAACGCTGGTGTCAGTTGTTGTCTGTTATGCTAAAGGTCGTCGGTTTAATTGAAAACCTTTGGTTTTGTAGACAATTCGTCATATTGCCGGTTGGATGATTTCAAAGGTTAGAATTCCGTGATGGTGATGATGATGATGATTCTAATTATAATATGAAATATTTAGGTACCACTTTCAATCTCATGCTCAATTGCTAATTGGGTTGATGGTTTAAGTTGTGAAGATGGTTATACGAATATGACGGTATATGTATTGTTAAATCGAGAAAGATGTGTGTTATGACTGTGACTTTGATGTTGTGGACGATATGTTAATAGTTTGTGGTGATATGATGACGGCATTGCATTTGACGATATGACTAATAATAATCATCGAAGCCGTGATAGCCCTTGACTAACAGACCTAAAATGTCAAAACCTTTGTAGATATTATTTGCTGGTGGTGTGTATTTTTTAAAAATTCTAAATTTAGATATAAAAAACAGTTGACAGTGAGGTGTAATAGCTATCTTTTGGTAAAATTAAATCTTGACACATAAAGTTGCAAACGAGAAGACAATACGTTTAAAATGTCTCCTTTACTAGATCTCTTTCTACACAATTTAAGTTACATCAACATATAAATAAACAGTGCATATACTTTTTCTAAATTTTCGTGAAATAACTAATAAGAAGAAGAATTAAAAATATAACATTACGTTACGTAAAAAAATATTAAACTACTTGGAGGAGGATTAATGTATTCATTAGTATAAGCAGCAGTGTAACCATTACATTTTTGTATGAATTAACTAGAGATCAACATTGGTCTTCTCTTTATGTAATGAGTACAGATTCTATGCACTCATTACTGTATTACAAGCAAGCACTCAGTGAAATCATTATATGAAAACAGTCAAATTAATGTGAAGTTCGAATAGCAATGTTGTTATTTTGAAGGTACTTTTTGTAAATTGCATACAAATGTTACGAACACATGTTTACACAAAACAAATGCCTGCCAAAAATAAGTGTTGAGTATATTTTCGTAGAACATATCTATAAAATACTTGAAAATATCTCGTTAAAAAAAAAATGTTATACAATGAAAACAGTTTATGTAATCATTACATATTTGTAATTTATTTCTTTAAATCAAATACAGCGTAGCCAAAATTTATTTCAAACTATCCTCTTCTTCACTGTTTGATGAAAAAATTGTTTCGATGCCTGATGAGAATTAAAAATGTTCATATGTAAAGATGGTTTATAGTATAAAAATTGGAAATAAGTCGTGAGTAATTTTCATTATCATGATAAATTATTAAAAATTTAATTCCAAAATAAGCTATTTGTACTGCTACTTGCATATCATATGTAATCATTACATTTGCATTTGAGATGGTTTTTAGTTTAAAAATTTAATGTAGTCAATACATGTATGTTTTCTACACTAAATGTAAACAGATTTATATACATATGTAAAAATTTAAGCAGTATTATGCATATAAACTTCTTACGTTTCACTTTAAAATCAAGCACAATACAGATTTATTAAAATAAAGTAAAATAAAACAAGAAAATAGTTTAAAATTATTAACTATTATTTTATTTTTTTTTCAACCCTACTGTATTATGTTATTTTCTACCTCACGCGACTATCTATTCTATGTCATTGTTCATTACAAAACTATTCCCGCCGCCCGGAAGTAGTGTTTGCTGTTGTTATTTTTTGTTTGTTTCGTTTTGTTGCTAAATTGACATCTACCGGAAATGTTAGTACCTCTGTGTGTGTTTTTCTATGTCCATATTTTACAGCTTAATCATTTAGCAAGCAATTAAAAAAATGTGTGGACATTTGTATTGCGTTATTTTTGTATCTATACATAGACTTAGCTAAAATTCGTTTTCCATTGAAAAAGGTACATAGGAACGAATTGGATATTGAAAAATGTGTTTGTTGTGTTTATGAATTTATTTCGAGTAGCTTTTTATGCCGAATATGTAAGTTTTTTTTAATAGATGACCATTAGAGATTTATGTACCTATTCATAATTTTTTCATATGCCTATAGTCGCCATATTAGATTGTGATACTTTTAATATTGAAAACATACCTACACATAAATAAAGACTTACATAAATAATGCAAATTGTTTAATATGCAAAAATTAGAATTAATTTTTTCAATATTTGTAAATGTAAAAAAAATTATCATAATTTATATGCGGTTTGAATTTTTTATTGATTTTCTGTGTTTTACTTTAAAACTATTATCATGTTATAATATTCTTCTTTTTTTGTTACAGGTATGTAAAATGATGAATGGTGCAATAAACAGTATGTATTAAAATTTAATTTAATTATATGTTTTTAGTGGATTTAATAAAGTACCTACTATCGGTAATTAAATTAGAAACTGTGATATAATGAATCATAGCTTTCTGAAATTTCGACAGGAATATATGTATATGAATGTATGTATGTCTGCATAAGTGATGTAAAAAAGGACTTATATTAAAAAAATACAAAAAAAGGAGGCTGGAATTCGTACCCATTTTAACTTTTCATTTGTACCCTTAAATGATTTTTTTCCGCAATAAGCCAAAATTTCGAATACTGAAATTCTTTTATTAAAAACCACTCACTGATTTTTTTTTGAAGCCCTTTTTGTAAAACAAGAATTGTTTGAAGTCTCTACTAGTTATTTAAATAAGTCCGACAAAGAAAGGTACCCTAAACGTACGGAATTTCGAAAAATATAATTTTTTTAATTTTAAATATTGCATTCAAATTAAAATAACATGAAATCTTAACTGCCATAAATTTTACAAATTCATAATTGCAGTTCATATTCACTTTCGTCAAGACATTTTTGAGACAATTTAAAGAAGACATACAGAAATTCATATCTAGTTAATTTTTGTCAGAATGTCCAAGCTATACAAGTATTTTGCTTTTTAGTTGAAGAATTATATTTTAAAGGAGTAATATAACATTTTGAAATACTAAGTATTCTTTAAGGGCCCGAAATACTGATAGTATCGTTGTCCTGATAAACAAGTGCAGAAGCGAAAACGTTTGATGTAGTTTTGGCAGCAATGAAATCTTCTATCGAAAAATCGTAGTTCAGTTTTAAGAATCTCTGCTTTTGAAATTCTGTTCACAAATTCAAAACTATATTCTGGGGTGCCGCAGGGCTACTTTTTATCTCCGACTCTTTTTCTTTAAATCTGAAGTTTTGTGTTTTATATTCTTTTTCCTAGCCCATATGTGTTGTCTATTTATTTATTCAATATTAATTAGAGTTTACAATCTCAAATAGGCTAACGACATTTTTAAATTATATATTAAATCATTATAAAATTAAAGATATAGACAAAAAAAAAACTAAAAGTATTTCATTACATTATTTAAAAAAATTTAAAAATGCAAGTTCAACATATTTTTGAATAAGTTTCTATACAAATGGAAATTAAAATCTATATTATTTGACACATTATTAATCTCCCTAACACTGCGAGTTTATTTATGGCGCTGAGGCCTGGACCCTGTCAAAAAAAGATGAGAACGTCTTAGGATGCTTCGAGAGAAAAATTCTTCGGGTGATTTTTGGTCCCGTACGTATAAATGGAGAACGGAGGGGAAGATATAACGACGAACTGTACGGGCTGTACAGCGACACTGACCTAGTTAGCAGAATAAATAATCCAACGGCTTAGATGGCTGGGTCATGTAGAGCAATGGACATCAACGCTCCAGCCCGGAAGGTCTTCGAATCCAATACCGAGGGACGGCGCAGTAGAGGAAGACCGCGACTCAGGTGGCGCACTCAGGTGGGTGAGGACCTCAACCAACTTGGCGTGCGAAACTGGAGACAGCTAGCTAGGGACCGAGCTGGCTGGAGACGCATGTTGGTTGAGGCCCAGGTCCGCCCGGACTGTAGCGCCACCTTAAGTAAGTAAGTAACACTGCGAGTTATGGGTTCATTAAACACATAATTTATGTACTCTATGAACGTTTCTCCGGAATTAGGTTCGAATTCCTAGTTCTCTAGAAGGTAAAGATCAATTAGCGATAACAAATAAAGGCAATTAATGACAAAATTTATAGCAACCATCTTACCGCGGTTTTCTAATGTATGTTTACCAATAAGCTGACATCTAACGTTATACGAAGGTATTTCAATGTTCCAGCCTGGTTTATGAACTACAAATCTTGTAAATTTTGTTGAACATTTTCTATTCTTGTAATGTGAACATTGGAGGATTTATCTAAAATACGCAACATAAAGGGCTTTAAGTGTGTAGACCAAGTGAATTACGAAAAATAAAACCCTACATCTGTATGACGTACAAAGTTTAGCTTGTAATCAAAAAAATGTTTAATCGTACGCAAACATAAGACGCATTAAGTTTGTAAGGACATAAGGTAGGTCATTTATAAAAATAAGGAACAGCATTGGACCTAAATGACTCCCTTGCGGAACGCCTGAAGTTACAGAAAAGGGATGAGAGGTAATCGAATCAATTGATAAGCTGTCAGCCATTTTATCATTTTGGAATGAAAACCTATGTTCTCTAATTTTTGTAATAAAATTTTATGATGCTCCCTATCAAACGCCTTCGCAAAATCAGTGTAGATAACGACCACATTCGTAAAAATGGTTAGTTTAGTGGAATTTCATCCGTACCAGAATTATTGTCTTCAGTTAGACCAGATAGAGCCAATTCACTTCTTATAAGGTAACACTTAAATTACCTATGTTAAGACTATTTAGGGACTGGCAAAAAGAGGTGCTAGTGACATTACTATAATCAATATATTATGACTTAAAAAAACTTAGCAAAGGCATAGTAGATAAATGGTAGACTTGTTAATGTCGATCATAAATATTGCATAATTTTAGGGAATCCATTAGATTTTTTATTTTTAAAAACATTTACTATTGACTCTTAACTTGGATTCCATAGATTAAATAAAAGCTTTTATATACAAATTTTCTCCGTCTGGAAAGAAACGGGGAAGACATTGTCCTGATCCAAGACCCATGGATTGTGGGATCCGTTGTTTAAAAACTCAGGACTTCTGGGTACTAAACACTGTGTGTGACAGATAAAGGTGAACCTAGATCTTGCATACTAGTGAAACGTAGCATTAATGTATTTTTACTCCATCATTTCAGTGACAAATATACCACCGTAGCTAGGCTGGAAACAACCTAAGGAAGTTTCTGGCTTGTGTCGGCATATCTTGAACAGACCGCTAGAAATCGCTTGTCCACTCATAAACATAAGAGGAAAGAGGAAACCACAATGGTGGGCCTCACAACTTGACTCGCTCAGGAAAGAATGCAGGAATCTTTTCAACCGGAATTCTTACAAAGAATCCCTAAGAATTTACAAGAAAGCACTAAGAAAATCTAAGCGATCTTCTTGGCGATCCTTCTGTGGCACGATAGAAGAAACTTCTGAAGCCTCTAGGTTACGGAAAATTCTTTCAATTAATCCAGCGATGCAAAGCTGCTTGAAAAATGCTGTCGGCTCCTGGACAAATTCAAGTACTGAATCGCTGAACTTACTACTGGATACTCATTTTCCTGGTAGTTCTCTTACCGAAACTTGCAACGGTTATATACGTTCAAGTCCCTATAAAACATTTCCACAAGGTCTTATCACAAGGGACAAGCTACAATGGGCTCTAAGCAGCTTCAAACCATTTAAATCTGCAGGACCAGCAGGAATAATACCAGCCGAGCTACAAAAGACTTCTGACATAATTGCACCAATCCTTTAGGCAATTTTTACCAGCTATCTTTACCTGGTCCATGTTTCCTCGGCATGGAGAGAAGTTAAAGTTGTTTTCATACTCAAAGCAGGTTAATGCTCGCAAGTCAATCCTAAAGTTCTACGACCGATAAGTCTACCATCATTCCTTCTTAAGACTTTGGAAAGATTGATTGATATCCATTTAAGGGCAAGTATGGATACAAGACTTCTGTCTTTTTCTCAACATGCCTACTGTAAAGGTAAATCGGTGGAAACATCGTTAAACACCTTAGTACGCACCGTCAAATATCCCCTCCATCATAAAGAGTTCACTATGGTTGCTTTCCTTGACATCGAAGGTGCCTTTAACAACGTGGACACATCTCTAAATGTAGAGAGTTCGCTTCGGGAGTTTATTCATTTAATGCTTATTAGCAGAATAATTAACTCCAAACTGGGCAACTCTTCTGGCAGACGATTCGTTAGTAGAGGGACACCGCAAGGTGGTGTTCTATCCCCTCTCCTCTGGGACCTAGTGGTGAATGAAATCCTAACTAGTCTGGATGCGGAGGGTTTCAGAGTGTTAGCCTAGCATCTTAACACCTTAAAAGAACTCTTACAAAATGCCTTAGACAGACTAATACTTTGGGCTGATCGGTGTTGACTGGGTGTTAACCCACACAAAACCGATTAAGTCTTATTTTCGAGGAGATATAAAATTCCATTTGTCAACCCTTCCTATATTAAAGGAATTCAACTAAAATTCCCAGACGAGTCTAAATACCTGGGTCTTGTCTTAGATAAAAAACTAAATTAGAAACGCAACGTACAGGAAAGAGTCAACAAAGCTACTGTAGCTCTCTTTTCTTGCAAAAAAGTCATCGGTAATCAATGGGGCTTACAACCCAGAATCACGCATTGGCTATACACATCTGTAATCAGACCGATTTTAATGTACGGTGTGGCAGTATGGTGGACTGCTTTAGAGAAAGGTTTAAACCGGGATAAATTAAATAAAGTCCAACGTTCGCTTCGCACGACCCCATCTGCGGCACTGGATACCTTATTCTACCTAACAACTCTTGACATATTTAGCAAACAAATAGCTCTGCTATTCGCCTCAAAGCTTCGTCGCAGTGGACTAACAACAACATTGACCACTCCGTAATTCTTAGGTATTTAGAATCAATTCCAAAGCACACAGACTACACCATCCCCCAACTGCAATTTGACAGAAATTTCCAGATTTCTATACCTCCCAGATCTTTTTGGAAGGATAGGACATTCCTGGAAGATGAGTCAATCCATTTTTATACAGATGGGTCAAAAACAAAAGAAGGGGTTGGTGGAGGTGTGTACTCTGAACGACTGAAATTAAGTCTCTCATTCCGCCTTCCCAATCATTGTAGCGTGTTTCAGGCGGAACTTTTGGCGATAAAAGAAGTCTTGTCCTGGCTTTAAGAAAACGTGATTATCAACATCTGATATCCGTATTTTCTCAGATAGTTAGACTGCTATCAAATCTCTGGACTCTGTCTCAACAAACTCTATAACAGTCCATAACTGCCGATCATCTCTAATGGAGATGGCACAACAGTTTAATATTCACCTTTGCTGGGTGCCGGACGGGCCATAGAGACATTCCAGGTAACTGTAAGGCAGATGATCTCGCCAGGAACGGTACAGTACGACCCATCCTACCACGTTTGGCACTTACTGGCATACCAATCGCTACTTGTAAACTGTTGCTAATGCAAGACGTTGTGAGGAGGGCAGGCACCAGGTGGAACAACATCACCACGTGTCAAGTCACAAAAAACATCTGGCCAATACTAGATTTAAAATGTTCAAGGTGCTTGCTCTCTCTAAGCAGATCGCATATAAGCTCGATAATAGGTGTCATAACCGGACACTGTCTAATAGGAAAGCACGCCACGCGACTAGGCGTATTCTCAAATGACTTTTGAAGAAGCTGTATGGACGAGGAAGAGGAGGAAACAATTCTTCATCTTCTCTGTACATGCCCTGCTCTGGCTCGAAAACGCAAGAATTACCTATGAGAATTCTCCTTTAACGATCTAAAAGATCTAAATCATATCAGCATAATCAGCCTCTCACGTTTCGTAAGGGAATCAAACTGGTTCCATTGAGCTTAGGAAGAAGCCTCAAGATTCATATGTGGTATTACAGTGGGCCATTAAACTGGCCTAAATGTGTCCGTTTCCATTTTGGACAGCCACTTTAACCTAACCTATATATTTAAATGCATTATAAATACTGCGCAAATTAACATCAGAATAACACTTTCGTAAACATTTGTATGCTTTATTCTTTTTATTGTTTAAATTAATTGATCGACTGTTATACCAAGGAGGCTTAGAAACATTTTTAAATTTAGTTTTAAGAACAAATAGATCGATAGCCTTCTTAAAAGAACTAAGAAAATTGTTGTAAAAACTTGATAATTCCCAAGATTGAACTGTTTTGATATGGAAATTCTTACGTACATATCTCTTCTTCACTCGTACTGTGTTATAGTTATCTTATGAGGGTATTTTACAATCCCCGGTTAACTAATTGTTAAAAAATTATATATTTTTTTTTTTGGAACGGTGAGCTTTATTAGAAACTTGGGCCATTATAGTTAAACGCTTCTTCAGTCGAGCTTAAAGTGAATCAAATTGACGGACGTAGGTAACATCTTACATCTGCTTTAATCGCGTTCAATGTAATAATTTGAAGTAGTTTTAGTATTTATTTGTCTTTAACATAAACAAATAAACCTTAAACGACTTAGTATTATCATCAGATTAAAATTCCTGATTTAATTATGCAGACATATAGGTAACATTATATAGTTTATCATATAAACCCTTGAAGACAGCTGCGTCATATACCTGAAGTGAGAAAATGTATATCTGTACTTAATCCTTAACGAAAATACCCTCTAATCCCGAACGGAATCCACTATTTTGTAATATTATCTTACTCTGAATACAAAAAACAAAAATAAAATTACAAAAACATCACAGTCAAAGCGAAAGAGAAGAGGCCATCACAAACTAAGTGAATACTATAACTTAGTTCATATAGTCGTATACATATACAATATGTACAAGTATGATGCAAAACTATCCTCCTACGACAAAATGTCACCCCCATTCACTCCGCATCCTTTCAGTTCTTCTTCTTCTCGTCCTTCAAAAAAGCAGCAAAGCATTTACTTTTGCCATCACACACTCTGTGCACCACAACATATTTTGTAACGATAAATTATTTTATACACTTCATGCCCCAACAGCATCATACATCCTGCCATTCGTCCTGTCTGGCCATTTGCAATATCTATATATCCACAAACACATGCATAAGTAGGTATATTGTAATGGCTTAAATCTATATAAATATAGCTAAAGTATAAAGAGAATAATAGTGAGTTTTCTGGAACAAAGATTTTCATCTCACCCTTCGGCAAAACCTACCGCAAGGATTACTTCATAAAGAAAACACATTGCATTATGTATTTTCGAAAACAGAATAAAATCTAAGAAAAAAAAAAATCAACGACTTGAAGGATAAACATTGTTATCCTAGATAATATATGTTGATGCATAGTATAGAGAGCTTGAGGTTGATCATAGCACGAGCATCATAGTATATTAATCCTGCAGCTATTGGTTGCGTGGTTTGTCTATAAAAGGGATATGTGGTTTTTAGTCATAGTTTTGTTATGAAGTAAGAAACTTTTGAAGAAAGCCGATCTCTCATTCGAATTTCTCTTTATCTTACTCTCTCCCTCTTTTCAACCGTCAAACTTCGTAAAAGAAGTTATGGTAATGATTTTCTGAAGCTAGTTAAAAGTTTGGGAAATTTCTGGATTTTTGAAAATGACCAAAATAATTTTAACAACTTGCTGCAACGTGAAGATACATTTGAGATATTTTAAAGTAGCAATAATATAAGTTTTTAGATATGGAAAATATGGTATGAAGAAAAAAATGAATCAATACCAAAAAGGCGTAACTTCAGTAAAAATTACTTCTGAAGACAACATTTGCTTAGCTTTAATGAAGTAAGATTTGTTTACTTACAACCCAATTGAGAAAAAGTGTCCAATACTCAGATCAGTTAACCAAAATATAGCTCTTCTTCTTCTTATAAAATGCATTGAATTTAAGTTAAAGACATATTTCAGAATTTCAACAAATTTTCTGCTTCAGCCATTAGTTCTTATAATATCTCTTAAATCTCGAGGTATAACCATACTCTTACATCGGCGCTCTGAAATTTTAATCGTTGTCTTTTTAAGTTAAAATGATGGCATGATGCCTTGACGGCAAAAATAGACCTCCAATATCCGATCAATTAGAATATCTCCAAATTTTATATTTGTAAAAAAATCCCTCTTTAAACTAAGAGTTCCAATATCTCTTTAATCTTGTTATAAGACTGATCATTTCGAGATATGTCTCTTAGTTCCGAAAATGGTAAACGTGAACTATAACATGAAATACTTTGACACTAAAAATAGACCTTCATTAGTCGATAATTTACAATAACTCCTAAATTCTAAAATTTGAGAACTTTTATACGCTGCTGTCTAATAAATTAATTCTTCTTTCCTGATGCTATTGAGAGTTTAAACTAAATCGTAGTATTTCGACACCATAAATATACCTTAATAAGCCTATAATTTACAATATCTCCGATATCATATTGCTTATTGAGGTGAATTTTTATCGACTGCCAACAAAATTATTTGGCTCTTTTCAAAACATCGAGAGTGTAATTTGAAGCATAAATTATCTCGACACCATAAATATACCTCAATAAGCCTATAATTTACAATATCTCCGAAATCATACTGCTTATTAAGGTGACTGCCAACAAAATTATTTGGCTCTTTTTAAAACATCGAGAGTGTAAATTAAAGCATAATTATCTCGACACCATAAATAGACCTTCATTAGCCGATAAATTACAATATCTCCAAATTACTAGACAAAAAATGAAGAAACTTTTATTCGCTGTCTTATAAAAAAACATTCCTCTTTTTTTAGGGTATTTAAAGTGTAAATTAGAGTAAAGATTATTGCGACACCAAGCGTATACCTCCATAAGCCGATAATTTATTTGTTTTGTGTATTTTTTCATACTATCGAAAGTGTAAATTAAAGCATGAATTCTCGTCAATAAAAAAGCAAATCATTAGCCGATAAATTACAATATCTCCAAAATCTAAAAACTTTGAAAAGTGAACTTTATCCGTTCTCAATTAAAAATATTTTCGTTTTTTTGTTGAGCTTATCGAAAACTCAAATAAATTTATCTCGACACTAAAAATAGACCGTCCTTGGCTGAAACATTTTAATATCTCCTAATCACTAAAATTTAAAAAAAAAAATAACCTCTTTTTGTCTGTCTACAAAATAACATATTATTTACTTGGTTCATATTATGGAGACAAAAAATATATTTAATTTAATATGTTCCACAAGGAAAATTTCAATATCTATTTTTTCATAGCGATATATTGTTATTTTAAGCCAAGATATCCACTAATTCATACTATTTAATAGTGAAACAGTATTTGTTTTAATGAAACTTTACAAATAAACTATTACCGGAGATTTTCAGAAAAATTTGATATCCACTAATTCATACTATTTAATAGTGAAACAGTATTTTTTTTAATTAAACTTTACAAATAAACTATTACCGGAAATTTTCAGAAAAATTTGAAAAAATGCAATACCTCCGAAGTGATTCCTAAGTTTTGTCATTTAATTCCGTAAATGAAACGAAACTAAAAGAAGCTTCGATTAAGAAGAAGTAATTTTCTACTAACTTAACAGTTAAAATATTGGTTATTTCTGACTTTCGAAGTATTGGAACCAGTCAAATTTTGTCTTCTATATATGTAATTCTAGAATCAAAAACGTTTAAAGGAATACAACTTTTGAACTTTTATTTCTTCCATGATATAAGCTCATAAGCACCAAACAAAACCAATAGCCTCATCTTCTCTCGAGCTGAATTTATCATTCCTAAAATAACTCTCCATAAAATTCATTAAAAAATAAATAACTTCAGTTCAAAACACAAATTATAAACTTCTTCGATATGGTCACTTAAAACTTAAAAAGACTTCATTTTCTTTCACCCTTTAACTTCAACCACAGACACAAATAAGATTTAAGATCAAAATCTCCATAAATTATGGTAATCTCCAAAGCATTTCTGATGCATCTACATTATCATCTCGACCAACCAATTCCGACCAACTCCACTTAATTTTCAACTCTCCCCCAAAAAGTCTCTGAGTCTTATAATATGTCAGAACTATTTGAAAAACTTTAGATTTGAATCTGAGAACCAGCAACTATATATCTCTCCCCCACTCCCTCTTCCGCCTCCTCCATTGTAAGGAACATCTTTTTGACTATTTTTTTTAATAGAAGACCATGGGGTGGGTTGCTCCCGAAAAGTAATCAAAACTCTTCATCTAGATAAAAGAATCTTAAAAGTAAATCAAATTTCGGTACGGCGCGCGGCAGCCGCACCGGAAAAAACATATGACCAACTCTCATTCCTCCACACACCCCCAAAACACGCCCTCTTCTCCCACATAGTCCTCTCACATTTTGTTTAATTAAAGAAAATGTGCTGGTACGAAAGAAAGTTACGAGGACAACGGTGGTGGTGATGGTGGCGGCGACCGACGACGAACTGGGTAGGAAAAAGGATAAGGTAAGGGGGAGGGTTTAAGAGGCAAGGAAGGAAGGAAGAAAAAAGTGTAAAGAATAGTTTCTTCCAAAGTGATTGTGGTTATCCAGGAATGGAGTAGAGTGGAGTGATATAGGAACTCAAGGCACATAAAGCGAGTGCCGAGTCCTCTATAAGAGTCATCGTCGGTATTGTAGAGTGAGTAAAAGAGTGTTGGCTACTTCTCAGTTTCAAGCAATTACTAATGGTGTGGTGGTCTAATTTTTTATTCTACTTCTGTTTAGTTTTTGTTCTTCCTACATTCCTTTTCCATCAGTTAGAATTTCCTTATGCGGTCTTTCCCACATCCACATCCACACCCACCCTCATCCCTCTCTAACCACGAGCTATGTGAGGGTGGATGGGGTAGCTATATAATGCAGGAAGTTTATACCTCCCTTTTAGGAAAACAATTCCTTTAAAGTGGTGATCCAGGCATCCAGGATTGTTCTCGATTTTTGCCTCCTTTATAGTTACCTACCTACCTAGCTGCTCTTGTGCTCCATCCTTCCGCCGGGCGCTGCTACCACCATCACCTCCTCATCTCCAAACTCCAAGACTACTTATGTGATGTTAAAATAAGGAACTACTCCTTCTATTTATTTTTTGTTGTCGAAGTCAGTGACTGAAATGGGTTGAGCTTGAGAGCCATAAAAGAGAGCCAGGAGTAGAGTAGTAACACCATAACTAACAGGAACTTGAAAAAAAAAAGAATGTCCTTTCCGAGATTTCAGCGGCAAAACCCACTACAACTGAGTTAAAGATCTTAATGCAGAACTTTATGTTCCACATTTTAGTTTTCGTTTAATTTTTTGTTTTTATTTTTTCATTTTGGCTTATTTTATTTCGACAAAAACAAAAATGAAACAATTTTTTTGTTTTGTTTTTGTTGTTATACAGTTTTTTGTTGTTGTTGTAAAAGTTAAACTAACTAAAGTGCATTGTTCCTTCTGATGGTCTGAGTGGTGTTTGTTTGAATGTTTTCTAATGAAAAAGGAACGTTGACTTGGTTAAAGGAGTCGACTCGAATCGAATCGACTGTGAAACGACGACGTGACGGCCATCGGGCTCGGAATTGAAGAGGAAACAATTGGATTTTTCCTTTTTAATTGGCTGTGATTTTCAATGAAGGATATACACAACCATTTCTATAAACCACCACCGACCGCACCTTCAAACGAACGAACCAAGGACGCGACGCCCAACTCCTTCCTCTTTGAATTTAGCTTCAATAACTTTATAGAGATTGGCGTTATAAATGAGAATAACAGAAATATTGAGTGAAGAGAAATGGCAAATGGTAGAGAGGGACAGAGAGGGAGGGAGGACTTAGGGTAGAATGCAGGATATTATAAACTAAAGGGATGAGAAAAAAAGGGTGTTATAGCATTCTCAATTAAGGTCACATTTCTTTGTTTGTGACAACTTAATTATGTTAGATTGGCATTTATGTTATTGGTTTGTGTGGTAACGTGGTGGCGACTTGTTTGTGTGTATGTGTGTATTTGTGGTAATAACGAAAAGTCCTTTGTTGAATAAACAAAGTTGGCAGTTCATTTTATGGATAATTTTTTTTTTTTTAATTATTTTTGTTAGTTTTTTTTGTATGTAATGTAAATATGGAGGCGACTTTATGGCTAATTAGCAATGGAATTTTGTTTATTTTTTGTTATTGTTGTCGATTGTTTTCTTAAAGAAAATTTATAATAATAATCAATCAAATGACGATACATTGAAGGTTATTTAACGTTTTTTTACATTTCATGGGAAAAAATAAGGGTTTGAATTTCCTAGTAGGTATACACATTTTTTTTGATTTATTTGCCTTTATTGTATAAGTTTACATTTTATGTAAAAAAAAAGCTTTTAGGATGCATTAAGAACGTTGTGAAATGAAGGACAAAGTTTAAGGTCAATATACTCGAGAGATTATATACATGATTGAGTTGAAAAAGTTTGAAGGATTTTGCTGTTAAAGTAGTAAATTTCAATTGAAGCAATTTTGACATTAGTAATATTTTGCCGAGTTTTTAAATGCAAGGACATTTTGTAATAATTTTTGTATTTATAAACAACTTCAAATGAAGTGTCATTAAATATAACAGTTTAAGTTGCCAATGTTTGTCATCATTATTATTATTAAGAAAACTGCTTTCAGCCCTTAATATAATAACTAAAAACTATTAGTATGGAACAGTTAATTTTATATTACATTTTTCTTTAAGATACATTTTTAAAACAATCTTCACATCCTTCAAAAAAAAAAATGCCATTAATTACAATATCTCTTAATTCTTGTAGTAAGACATATCCCTTTTTTAGGGTGTTAAGAAAAGGAATGTCCTTAAACAATCACATTAATATGACTAATTGATAAGGTTTTGTAATAAATTGTACATTTCCTTAATTTAATTTATATCTTTAAATGAAATCCCCCATCAAAGTCATTTAAGCACTTCAGGTTTTTGTGATATAACTTTCAAACACTCAAAAAAAAAAACGTATATATTGTTTCATTTAGGCTATATCAAATAGTTTTTTTTTTTTTACAAATAAACCTCGTAATGATTTTCGAAATCTATAATCTCTTTCTTATTCCATTTAAATATTTTCAGTATCTTATTTACGTTTCCAAAAATCCTCATAAGTTATTCGTTTTCAACTGGACTACACAAACCATAAAGAAACTCTGAATTCGAAGTCTAAACAAGGTTTTCAAACAAGTTTTTGAAACATAATGAAATAAATAAATTTGATCTCGGAATCAACACGAAAATTTAACTACTAAACTTATTTTTAAAAACCAAGAAAGCATCATGTTCAAGTTTTTTTTTTTAAACTTTATACAAATCCATTAATTCAAAGTCAAAAAATATTTTTTGAATTTGATTTTTTTTGTGCTGATTTCAAATATGAACTTTGATGTTAATCAACTATTTACTCAAGTTTTTAAAATACCCGTTTTCAACATTATCAACTTCCCATAGGAAGTTATTGTAATGGGTCCGATTTGTCAAATTGAAAATTTTGACATTTCTCGACGTTTCAAGGTCCCTAGAGTAGAAACAAAAGATTTTTAGAAAGATGTCTGTGCGTGCGTGTGTACTGTTCGTACGTTCGTACGTCCGTACGTTCGCGACGTTTTTTTCGTCGTCCATAGCTCAAGAACCAGAAGAGATATCGACATAAAATAAATTTTGTTATACAGATAATAAGGCAGAAAGATGCAGAAAGAGCTCTCAAGAAAATTGCGTGGGTGGTTTTTTTTTACCATAGCAGTTTAAAAAAAATGTGAAAATTTTGGTTAACCCTAAGTACATATCTTACGAACCAAAAACGCTAGAGACTTGATTTAAATTTTTTATAATATATTGTAAAGTGATACCAAACAAGTATATTTTTCGAAAAAAAAACCATTAACGGTTTTTTTTATATATATAAAAAAAAACTTAAAAAAAAAATTTCACCTCGAAAATTTTACGAATATAAAATGATTTTATCTCTTAAACAATTTTGTGCAACGAAAAATAACGTTTTTAACATTTGGTAAAATTTTGAGAAAAATGGAAATGACAGTTTTTTTTTATAAAAAATAAAAACCTAAAAAACATTGCTCAAAGTTGGTAAAAATTGAATTTCGACTCAAATATCTTTTAAAAAATTTGAGATTATGGCTTCCAATTAATTTTAACTTATAAGAAATATTGTTTTCAACATTAGGAAAAATTTTGAGAAAAATCGAATTGACAGTTTTTTTTACAAAAAATAAAAACCAAAAAAAAATTTATAAAAGGTTGTAAAAATTGATTTTCGTCTCAAATATCTTTTCAAAACTTTGAGATATTGGCTTTAAACTACCTTATACTTTCAAAAAATATTGTTTTCAACATTCAGTAAAATTTTGAAAAAAATCGAATTGACAGTTTTTGTACAAAAAAATTAAAAACCTAAAAAAAATTTAACAAAAGTTGGTGAAAATTGATTATCGACTCAAATATCTTTTTAAAAATTTGCGATAATGACTTCTAAATAATTTTAACTTATAAAAAATATTGTTTTCAACATTAGGAAAAATTTTGACAAAAATCGAATTGACAGTTTTTTACAAAAAATAAAAACCTAAAAAAAATTTATAAAAGGTGGTTAAAAATTGATTTTCGACTCAAATATCTTTTCAAAAATTTGAGATAATGTCTTTTAATAATTTTAACTTATAAGAAATATTGTTCTCAACATTCGATTAAATTTTGAGAAAAATAGAATTGCCAATTTTTTTTACAAAAAATAAGAACCAAAAAAAAGACCAAAACTAAATCTTGGTAAAAATTCACTTTCGACTCAAATAGCTTTTCAAAAATTACAAATATTATCTTCAAATTTATTTTATTTCAAAGAAAATATTGTTTTCGATATTCAGTATTTTTTTTTATAAAAATCCAACAGTCCATTTTTTTTATAAAAAAATAAAATCTACAAGAAATAGTACGCAAATTTGGTAAAAATTGATGGTCGGTTTTTGATATCTCTCAAATTAATTTCATTCATCCAATTTGTAAAAATTTAAGAAATGCTACTAAAATTGGTAAAAAATTGTTTTTGACTAAAAATCTATTTAACAAAACTAGATACTAAACTATTTCTTTATATGAAAAATATTGTTGGTAATTTTAAAATTTTTAAGAATAATTCAACTGACAACTTTTTTAACCCAACACGAAAATCTACAAACTTTTAAGCAAGATAAATCGACAGACGGGATGGGAAGTTATCAGTGTCGATTGCATCCCAGCCTATTTTTTTATATTTTTTAGTGTATATATTAAAAAAAAAATTGATAGATGTAATAGAAATGTTTAGTCCATGGATTCGTTGCAAGAACAAATATTTCTTTCAATCTGTGGTACCTTTTTCTGTTCAAAACCACTTCATCACAAATGGATAAGCGTTTCCTTGACATTACTAGGAGACACGTGCAATCCGACAACTTTTGTAGATATTTTGAAAATTTTATGAAATACCATAAATATTTTTTTGAAAAAAGAGATTACAGAAGAATAACAAAACTGCTTTGTGAATTCAGATAGCCTCAAAAAGTTTTGTTTATGTGTTTTTTTTTTTGGAATTTTAAAAACCAATTTTTCGTGATTAATTTTGAAGTCGGATTTAAATTAGGGATAATTTGTCAGACATTAAAACTTGTCGACCAGTGTAATTTAAAACTATTTAAAAAGAAAACTGAATTCAACTCTTAGAACGAACGTATTAATTTTAGTATACTACAGTTTACAATTAATTTAAGCTTTTTTTTCTAAATCTCCAAAACTTTTCGTAAAAATAAACTTTTTCAGCGATAAAATGTTTGTTGATTTATTAAAAACTTCTTAGCCTTAGTCTTCAATATATCCGAAACCATAAACCGAAAAGGTTTATCCACCTCTTTTTTGAGGGTACCAATAAAAATGTATTAAATTAAAAATACTGTCCAAGAAGTGAAATTAGGAAATTTCAATACTGGAATTTTCGACATTTTAAGACAAACTGTTTTGAGATGTTTCCTCGTGTCCATTATTAGAAAGGACATTTAAAGTAATTGGTAATTTTCATACAACATTTTTTCCCCAAATACCTATTCTTAGAAATGATTTTACCGATTTTGATTAAACATAACCAGATTCTCATTTTTTCAGAAATTTTTCAGTATGTAATATAAGTCGACCTTATTTTTGATTTTTCATGGATTTTGACTTATTCAGTTTAAATATTGCACTCATCTTCTTTTAGGAATCTTTAAATTAAATTTTTTTTTCAATAAAAAAATCAATTTTTTTTATTGTAGAGAAAACCAGCAAAAATAATAATTGTACTTTTTTTTGTTTAGACGATGAAATTGTTAAAGGTTCCGCAATTGATAACAATTCGACAATTAAACATTTCTTGCTTTAAACAATCAAGCCAGTTCATGATGACGAGATAAAGTTTTTGAATTTTTATAGAGTTTAGAGCTCTTAATTCCATAAATTTTAGACACCCTTAATTAATAAATGATTATATTCCAAACACTTGAAATTACTGCGATACATATACGCCTTGAATTAGAGATTTATTAGTTCAATTTATTTGATAAAGTTTGGAAAATAATTCCCTTCCGCCTTTTTGTCTTTTGAATTTCTCGGCTATGTACAAAGCGCTACAGAGCTCGTATCTGGCAATACTATACATCATTTGAAAGGTCTAACCTACGAAATGACGCTATGCATGAAACGACCTTTTGCACTGAATCAACGCCTGCGATATGCTGCTGAAACGGAACGAACTCGACCCATTTTTAAAGCAGATGGTGACTGGCGACGAAAAATAGATCACATACAAAAATATCAAGCTTAAACGGTCATCCTATATGAGTTGCCACCATATGGCCAGACGCTTAATTCTACCATCTACTGCGAATAACTGGACCGCTTGAAGCAGGCGATCGACCAGAACCGTCCAGAATTGGCTAACAGGAAGGGTGTAGTGTTCCACAAGGACAATGCCAGACCACCCACTTCCTTTTGATGACTCGTCAGAATCTACGGGAGCTCGGATGGGAGGTTTTATCGCATCCACCATATAGCCCGGGCATAGCGCCAAGTGATTACCACCTGTTCCTGTAATTGGCGAACGCCCTCGGTGGAGTAAAGTTGAACTCAAAAGAGGCTTGTGAAAAGTGGCAGTCCGAGTTCTTCGCAAATAAGGAGGGAGGCTTCTACAAGGGGGGTATTATGAAGTTGCCGTCTAGATGGAAACAAATTGTCGAACAAAACGGTGCATATTTGAACTAAATCCGATCTCTATTACATATTTTTTAAGCACTGAAAAGAGCAAAAAGACTAAGAGAGATATTTTCCAAACTTAATTAAAGAAAATACAAATAGCTTAATACGTCATAATTTCTTGTACTATTTCCATTCAACATTTTTATTGGTAACATGTGTCTAAAAATTAAAAAAAAAGTACTTGGTTCCATCCAGGATCGAACTGGAGACCTTCTGCGTGTAAAGCAGACGTGATTTTTTTTTTTTTTTTTTTTCAATTCATTTTTATTAATTCAATCTTAAATCTATCTTAAAGCTAGACAAAAATTCATAAAACTAGCCTAATTAACCATAACTTACAACTAACTTACTGGTCCCATACGAACACTCTAAGTTAAACAATAATACTTAATGCTAATGCCTTTCGGCCCTAAGATCTATTTTAACTTCAATTCAATTTTATTTATTTTTGTATTCATTAGAAAATTTAAAAAAACTAATGTCAATATCCTTTTTTATTTTTACTTAAAAACTACTTAAAAATAAGGTCCTTAATATAAAACTTAAAGCTAACTAACACTACCTATTCTACCTATAACCTACTTAAAACTAGAACAACCACAGCAGCAAATCTAACTATCTAACGTTTTTTGTTTTTCATATTTTGTCTTTTTTGTATTTTTTTTTTTTTTTATTATTCCATGTTTTTTTTTATTTTTTTGTTTTTATTTTTTCTTTTTTTGTATTTTTTGTATTTTTTTTTGTATGTTTTTTTTTTTTTTTTTGTGCCACCATGCCTATTCTACTTAAAACTAAACCCTAAAACTATAAAACAAGTATGTAAGCCGGCCAAGGCTTAAAACCCCATCCCGACTACTAACTATCAAGTGCCGATTGAAGCCACCAAAACTGGTTCTCCTGCTTCACCCTATCAGTTCGGTCCCGTTCGGACACAGCCCTACTGAACCGAAGGAGCTCTGCTCCGCCTTGTGCCATGACGTCCCGATTGTACAGGAGTCGCCTATCCACGGTTCGTCGTCTGACGTGGTAGATTAACGGAACTGCCAATCTATCCTGTATCAGACCGCATCTATCTAAAAAGAGGAATGCCTCTGGTGGAATGAAGCCGCTCAAGCGTGCACTTTCAAAATATTCGTCGTTCGGGTAGAACGCCCCGAAAATTAAATTGTTGGTCGAAGACATAGCTCTTGCAATGTGACCTCGAACGAGTTTTATCACGAAATTGTCAATTCTGTTGATTCGAGCCCCGTTGTATAGGACCTCGTTGGAATAATAGTGCACGTAAGAAGATTCGGCTGTTCGATATAAGCCGGTACAGCGTCGTAAACACTGCCGCTCGAACACCCGAAACCTCTCCATCTGGGAAGGGGCAACGTTGAACCACACAGGACAACCATAAACGATCATCGGCCGTATGAGGGCCATGTAGCAAATTACCTTCACTCTGGGGTCAAGCCGACTGCTAAAAAACAGCCGTTTCGTCAGAGCGAAGGCTCCTCTGGCCCTGGTCAGAGCAGCATTTATATGTCTGTCGAAATATAAATACTGATCTAACCAGATACCGAGGTACTTCACTACACTTTTGCTCGCTAATGGCTGCCCGTGAAGATCAACGATAACCATCTTGCGCCAATTCTTGCACGTATCCCTCGTGGCCATAGCCAACGGAGTCCGGAACAGAATTGTCTCCGACTTATGGACATTTATTTTCAGTTTCCAGTCGTCGCAATATCGCTGAATCTTGTCGAAATCACGCTGCAAGAGAATTCTAATAACCTCAACCTTTCGGGCCGTTCTGTACGCAATAAGATCGTCGGCGTACGCAATTGCCTTTGTAAGACTACCTATCAGATCGCTGGTGTAAATGCTAAAGAGAATCGGCGAATTCACCGCTCCCTGTTGAAGACCATTTTTAATTAAGAATGTTGTGGTAGAAGTTACATTGCCACTTTTGACAACAAACTTTCTACCGTTAAGCATATCATAAAGTATATACAACAATGGCTTGCTTATGCCAAGCCTGCTCAGTTTTAGGTAAAGACCCTCTAACCATACGGTGTCAAAGGCCTTTTCCAAATCAACCAAAACAGCACCTGTGCATTGTTGTTTTGATTTATTCCATTGGATATCAGAAACGAGTTTAGACGCAGCATGAATTGTGTCATGACCCGCCTTGAACCCGAACTGTTTATCCGGAATTATTTTGTTGTCCGCAGCCCACTTAGTCAGAGCCCTATTAATGATTTTTTCGAAAACTTTGCTGATGCTCGGAAGAAGACTTATCGACCGAAGATTTGACGGGTTGGAGTTGTCCTTTCCCTTTTTCGGGAGAGGATGAACCACAGCGGTCTTCCAATGCACTGGATAATATGCATTATTCAGTGCATTATTGAAGAGTGTGGTGTAAATGTCAATTGCCTCCATCGGTAAATGTCTTAGTACAACGTTGGATATACCATCGACACCTGCTGACTTTTTATTTTTTATTGAGTTGAAGATGAGCTGAAGCTCAACCTTCGTCACTAACAGGGGACTTGGTCCCGTTTGCTCGGCGATTATGGCATTTGCCAAGGAATCGTCATCGAACCGCATAAAACCGCGGTTCTCAGATCGCCAATGTGTTATATCATTTCGAAGGTAAAAGTGATTAAGTAGGGCTCTGTTTTCCAGGTCGTGGTTGGGGCGAATGCTAACATTCACCTTGTACACTTGCTGGAAAGCAGCTCCCACCGCCTCCACTTTTTCCTTCGGATCTTCAATTATATAAAAGTCATCGTCAAAGATGGCTTCTTCTGGATCTATTTGCGCTGTCATGAGTACGTCTCTGTTCTCTTCAGTGCTTTGGAGTTTCAGACACGGAAGGTCATTGTCGTTCTTTTTCCTGAATATCTTGTTGATTTTCGGGAACATACTAGGGTCACTGGAATTAACTGACCGGATCTTGCGGTCCCAGTACTTGTTAATCGATAACCTGTAGTTCTCCTTAATCAGCAGATTGACATTTTTTATTGACGACTTCAGTGTCCTAACCTCCAAGTCGTGCGGGTCTGTAAGTCGTCTGTACAAGTTTTTGAGTCTTGTCAGTAAGCCACTCTTGTGCTTACGTAGTGCGTCAATAGTCGCGTTTTTGTAAGCGTCCATTTGGTCCCGTTCTTTGTACTTTGGTATTGTCCTTTCCATCGTTCGTTTTATTGTTTCGTCCATTTGTTGTAAATGTTGGTCAATTTCTGTATTTGTCAGGTTTCTGTTGTTTGGTGGGGCAAAGCAGACGTGATAACCGCTACACTATGGAACCACCTGGAAATAACCGATATAAAAACAGACTCAAAAAGCGATAAATTAATTGAATATTATTTACTCTTCAATTAAATTCATTATAACTTGAAATGCTTTGAGTCAAGCTGAGTACACATTAAGTTTGAGTGGAAAGAGGTTTGTTTTATAAGATTTAGTTAGAAATCAAACACTAAATCAGCAGTTATTAAACACGTGAGTCATTCATAAATTGAATCGTGATTATTAAACCTTTTTTCTCTAAATTTGTCATTTAAATAACCAAAACTATTGTATTGGGTTTGGGTGGCAGTGGGTTTTTAGCTTGTTTAAGACCTTTACATCCCACTTAATTGCAAAAATTGTCCACTTCATTCAAGGGGTGAAGGGGGTGGGGCCAATGTGTTCATCGCTTTTTTAGGTGCATTTATGGTTTCCCACAAATTTGTCAATATTCTTTAATTCTTTAAAAAAAAAGTAAACTTCTACTTTGCAAAAGATTATTTATACCCAAGTTTAATGTCATGACCTAATTATTTTTATATTTGCATCCAGCCATCCACCTATCCATATATGTACATCCAACCATAAAGTCATTAAAATAATATGAATGAATTTTTCATGAAGCCAATTATTTTTCTTATTAATCGTTTTTATTTCACATTTTACTATGAATAAATCCGGGTAATTTGTTCTCTAGCACCTCAAATGAACAACAACAACAACGACAATAACGACAAACAAAACTTTAAGCAAAAAAAAATAAATATTTAATATTTATTTTATTTTTGTTGGTTAACTGAATACAATAAATTTAAAACAAAATATCAGACATCCAGAAAAATAATTCTAAAAAAAATGAAAATAATAAATTTTTAACTTTTTCAAAGCGATTGATTTATTCCCAACCACATCAATCGTTAAAACAAATAACAAAAAATAAATAAAAACACAAACACAACATATAAAAAAGGTAAACAAAGCTTTAAACAAAAAAAAAAAAAACAAAACAAAAAAAATGATAAAATTAATAATTAAAAATTAATTCCTTCACAATGGAATGAAGCAAGTTATTATTTATTTATAATTCTGTACATTCTCATTTGTCAATCAAAAATCGTCTTTGCTTTGTATACGCGTATTTTTTTTTTTAAATATTTAATATTTTGCTGACTCGTCTCGTATGGAGGAGTGGAAAATGGAAAATGTTTTTGTTTAATCCGCATGTTGTTCCCACCCACAAATATCAATGGCATGGCAATATTATGATTAAAATTTTAATAATGCAAAGCATACAAGTATAAATTAAAAACAAAAATAATTTAATAATAATAAAGCAAAATGAATAAAAAAAAATAAAATAGTGTTAACCGTCACTTTCATATGTCGACATAAAATTTTGAATGATTTTTCAATATCAAATATTGAAAACCATGTACACAGTACAAAATGCTCGTCTCTATATATAGGAAGGTCCTTTTCACTTGTTGTGGTGTGTCGTGCTGGTGGGTGTGAAATTTTCCAATGAAATTCAAACAACAAACAAAAACAACAACAATAAAAAAATCAAAAAAAAACATCATGAAAAATCCAATTAAACAAAAGTTATTAATGATTTTTGATCGATAAAATAAATTCCCTCCTACTGGCGCCCCGCAACGCCAACGCCATTCACTGAGAGGATGATAGAAACCTGACATCGACATTCGTTTTAAATTGTTTGTTTTTATTTTTATTTTACTTTTGTTTATGTTTTTTATTTTATTAAATTTGCTTTTTGTTCTTTGTTCTGTGACGATATGTTATAATGTAAAAGCAATTTATTGAACATTAATGAGAGTAATTTAACATTTAATTTTAAAACATAATTTATCTTATATGTATAAAGAGTAGTCTGCCTGTGGATCAAGGTATTCTGTTTTTTTTTTTTTTTTGAATTTAAATATTTTTAAACATGCTTTAAAATCATATATTTCATAATAATAAAATAATAGTTATTCGCAATTACTTAATTTTTCCATGAGAAAAAGATACTTATCCAGGATTTTATGATAAATTCGAACTTAATACAAACAAATTGATCTTTTCAGCCTTTAATCGCTTGAAACATTGGATATTATTTTTTTTTTTTTTAGTTTACAAAAAGAATTTTTTTTTAAATATGTACTGGGTTTAGTTGCTTACACATTTTTATTGAACGAAGAAAACAAATTATAAAATTTGCGTTTATAAAGTTAAAATTTGTCCTTAAACCGAAAAAATAGTTGGACATGTTTTTCTTTATTCATAAAAATATATATATTTTTTTTTTTTTTTTTCAAATGAAAAACATGATTATCCTAAAAAATAATTTTTTAAACAAAAAGCATTTCATCTACACTTATATTATAAAGAGGAAAGATTTGTATTTTTGTACATATGTAAGGAATAAAGTCAAAAAGTACTGGACCGATTTTAATAATTCTTTTTTCATTAGAAAGCTACATTATCACTGAGTAACGTAGGCTATATTAAGAACTAGATTACTAATCTTTAGAAATTCCTATTAAAACGAATCGAAGGTGTAAAAAAAATTAGCCATAAAATGTCTTTCATCGCATACGCTGCGAAGAGTATTAATAAAATAAAATAAATTAGGTGGCGCAACAGTCCGTAGAGAACCAGGGCCTAGTGACTTACAACTCTCAACCATTCCTGTGTGCGAGTAATGTTGTCAGGGATGGAGGGGAACTACAATTTATATGCCGAATCCGAACGGCTAATTTTGAGAAAGCACTTTTTCATGACAAGAATTACTCTTGGAGAATTTGTCAATTCCTCGCAAGAGGCAGTACCCGTGAAAACTCTCTTTTTTTTTTTTTTTTTTTTAATTAAGGTGGCACAGGCAGGGATTGAACCCAAGACCTCTCGCATGACAGTCCAACGCACTAACCATCATGCCACGGGTACTAGAGTATTAATGATAGGACAAAAAAATGTTTTCTAATTAAGTGATTCATGGTCGTTTTAATTAGCATGCTTATAACTTAAATATCTGTACCTATTTATGTCTACCCGTGCGAAGCCGGGACGGGCCGCTAGTTTACAATATATTAATAGATGTTTTTTTTTTAATTTAAAAAATATTTTTTGTATCGTAAACTAAAAAAGTCAACTATTTTTAGCTTCCCATAGGAGATTATTGTAATGGGTCCGATTTGTCGAATTGAAAATTTTGACATTTCTCGACGTTTTAAGGTCCCTGTGCGTGCGTGTGTACGTACGTTCGTACATCCGTACGTCCGCGACGTTTTTTTTCGTTGTCCAAAGCTCAAGAGCCAGAAGAGATATCGACTTCAAATAAATTTTGTTATACAGATAATAAGGCAGAAAGATGCAGAAAGGGCTCTCAAGAAAATTGCGGGGGTGGTTTTTTTACCATAAAGGTGAACATTTTGGTTAAACCTAAATATCTCATTAACCAATGCCGCTAGAGACTTGAATTAAATTTTATATTATATATTGTAACGTGATACAAAACAAGTATATTTTTGGGAAAAAAATGGAATTAACGGTTTTTTTATAAATCAAAAAAAAACTGAAAAAAAAAATTTGTCACCTCAAAAATTTTACGACTCAAATATGATTTCATCTTCAAAACAATTTTGTGCAACGAAGAATACTGTTTTTGACATCTGATAAAATTTTGAGAAAAATCGAATTGACAGTTTTTTTTATAAAAAATAAAAACCTAAAAAAAAAACATTACTCAAAGTTGGTAAAAATTGATTTTCGGCTCATATATATTTTCAAAAATTTGTAATATTGGCTTTAAACTACTTTTATCTTTCAAAAAATATTGTTGTCAACATTCAGTAAAATTTTGAAAAAAATCGAATTGACATTTTTTTTACAAAAAATTAAAAACCGAAAAAAAAATTTAACAAAACTTGGTAAAAATTTACTTTCGACTCAAACAGCTTTTCAAAAATTACAAATATTGGCTTCAAACTTATTTTATTTCACAGAAAATATTGTTTTCGATATTCAGTAATTTTTTTTATAAAAATCCAACCGTTTTTTCATAAAAAATAAAACCTACAAAAAATAGTACGCAAATTTGGTAAAAATTGATACATATAGACAAACTTTTTAGCAAGACAAATCGACAGACGGGATGGGAAGCTATCAGTGTGGGTCGCATCCAAGCCTCTTTTTTTATTTAGTTTTGAACTCAATATTAATTTGTGATTGGGTCTTATAAGAACCTTGTTATTGAATAGTTTTTATAATCAATCAAGATTACAAAAAGTAGTACCCGTGGCATGATGGTTAGTGCGCTGGACGGCTTACATACTTGTTTTATAGTTTTAGGGTTTAGTTTTAAGTAGAATAGGCATGGTGGCACAAAAAAAAAATAAAAAAAAAAACACAAAAACAACACAAAAAAAATAATAAAAAAAAATAAAAAAAACATGGAATAAGAAAAAAAAAAGACCAAAATATGAAAAACAAAAAATGTTAGTTAGATTTGCTGCTGTGGTTGTTCTAGTTTTAAGTAGTTTATAGGTAGAATAGGTAGTTTTAGTTAGCTTTAAGTTTTATATTAAGGACCTTATTTTAAGTAGTTCCTTAAGTAAAAATAAAAAAGGATATGGACATTAGTTTTTTCTAAATTTTCTAATGAATACAAAAATAAATAAAATGAATTGAAGTTAAATAGATCTTAGGGCCGAAAGGCATTAGCATTAAGTATTATTGTTTAACTTAGATTGTCCGTATGGGACCAGTAAGTTAGTTGTAAGTTATGGATAATTAGGCTAGTTTTATGAATTTTTGTCTAGCTTTAAGATTGAGTTCAAACTTCAAGATTGGAAGTTAAGGTTTCGAGCAGATTCGCGTTAGGCATTTTTTTAATTTTTTTTTAAAGATCAAAACTAACAGTGGCTCCCATACAATTTTTTTGGTCAAAAAAAGAAAATTCGAATTTTCTCACAAACAAACCGATAGATTTTTTTTTTAATTTTTTCTAAAATTTTATTTTTTAACTTGGCTTCTTTTTAGTAAGAAAAACATATTTTTGTATTGCTCCGGAAAGGTACCGCTCATAGAACCGTTTTTTTGTTTTTTTTTTTTTAATTTTCTCAGCAACTTATGAACCGATTACAATATTTTTTTTTGAACGAGCTCTTATATTGCCTTAACAATATTTGATTATCAAAAGTGCAATTTTTTTGTTTGGATTTTTAAAAAAATATTGAATTTTTGTTTTTCCAAAATTCTATATCTCAAAAACGGGTCAACATTTTTTTACGAAATTCAAATGTAAAGCGTATATTTACAATCACTAAACAACTGCATACCAACAATATTTTTAGAACAAAATTGAAAAATTTTATATATAAAAAAATAATTAAAAAAAAAACCGCTCTAACGATTTTGGAGAAATTTTTTTTTTTGAAAAATCAAGGGTTTTTTGATTTATAAAATAACATTTAAATTTTTGAAGACAAACTTATTTTTCAGTTAAAATTTTGAATCTTAAATTATTTTTTTTTTAAATTGAATTCTTTTTTTTTTCAAAATTCGATATCTCGAAAAATGTCCACATTTTTTACGAAATTTAAATCTAAAACGTATATTTACAATTACTAAACAACTGCATAACAAAAATATTTTTAAGAAAATTTGTATATATAAAAAAAATAATTTAAATAAAACCGGTCTAACGATTTTCAAAAAAAAAATTGAAAAATGGAGGTTTCTTTTGACAAATGAAATGAAATTTATATCTTTGAAGACAAACATATTTTACGGGTTTATTTTTAAATCTTATAAAGGTACTTTTTTAAACAGACTCTTTGCATACAGGAGCAAGTTCGTGCGACCCAATTTCGCATTTTATTTTGTATTGACTTTTAACGAAAAAGTTAAGTTTTTTTTTTAAGTCATGACTTGAAATCAATTAGAATCCAGTCTCTTTGAATGTTTAAAGTCTTTAAAGTCAATTAAATTGACAAGACTGATTCTTTTTAAAAATAGTTTTTTATAAAAAAGTTAACCCAATGTAAAATGGTGATATTTGTATTTGAATTGAGCTTTGAAATAAATATGTTTACAAAATAAACATACACTTTGTGTCACATGAATAGGGACAAGCTTATTTCGTTTTTTTTTTTTTTTTTTTTTTTTTTTTTTTTGAAAAATCGTAGATGGCTCAAAATCACCAAAATTGCAAATTTCAAAATTGGTTTTATGACAAAAAAAAAATTGCAAGCTATATTGATCACTTTTAGCTTATATACATATAAACAGTATACTGTTTTAAAATTTGTATATTAATAAACTTTAACAGGGCAGCGCACAGAATTCTTTTTTTAGTATTAAATATCTAACAGAAAACCATCAATTCGGGAACGTTTTTCTAAGTTTGATAATATCAACAAAAACAAAACAAAGCTCATAATTTAAGCTTTGTTTAATAACATGGGTATATTATGTATCTACATATATTAAATAAGCAATAATGAAAACAATACATACAAAATCTTCTACAGGCAAAATACGTCAAAACAATGTCCGGGAAACTTCCCGAAATGACCGTTCACGAAATGACGATTTCAAATAAGCGAGCACTTTGATTATTATTATACGGCGCGGCGGTCATCTTAAATGCGATCTGACTTTGTCAATAGAAAAATATTTGAGGTTACTTTGTTATTTCGTGTCGTAAAAAAATATAATAAATACGTTCACGGAATGACGGACTATTGATGTACACTCTATGCTCTACGAATAATGAATAGAAAAGTACTTACCATTTAGATATAATTTATTTTACGATAAATACTCTGACAACCGGCTTTGTTATTGTTGTCTTTCTCGACTGACGTTTGACACCGAATGACTGCGTTCACTTAAAATTATTTTTGATCGATTATTATCGATATGTTCACTGAAATGACTTGTGCGGTATCGGACAAACTATTTTTGCATTTTTAAAGTTAAAAATAAATAATCTTTTAGTATCCTTTCTTAAACTAGATTTTGTATACAAAATACGGTGTATTAAGTAATGACCGGGGTTAAATACCCTAAATTTTTCAATCATATTTTGGACATGTTGTTAAAGATTGTACATAAGGACGCGTTCCCGAAATGATTTTCTATGCGTGTATATTGATTTCATTTAAAATTAACTTTATTCATAAATTATATTCTCTGATGGACAAACAAAACAGGTAAGTTTTAGTATTTTATTTTTCTCAATTAAGTCCAGATTTAAGACATTAAATTGCTAGCAAAGCCAATTCTGCACCTTGATGATCTTACGCCAGATGTGGAATGAATGATGTATGTGTGTACCTATAAAGTTTATATTGCAAAAAAAAAAATGGATTAAGTTGATAAATACAATTTGTATGGCAGTTTTACCCAATGTTTTAACTTAAAACTTAATTAATACTTCATTCATTCCATACTTGGGTTTTTTTCAAAAAACCTAATGGTTTGAAAAATATCGTCACATAAAAAATGAAAAAAGCTTGTCCCTATTCATAGTACACGAAGTGTATTTATATAAAGTTCACTTACTTCAAATTCCTTAGGTCAAAGCAATTCATTTAAGACAAAAGACTTATGCATTTAAAATTGGTTTTTAAGTGACTTTAGTTTAGGACTTTATATAGTCAAAGAGACTGCAGTCAAATTGATTTTGAGTGAATTGATTTTTGACTTCAAGTCAAGGTCATAAGAAAAAACTTTGATGTAAAAAGTCAAAGTCAAATCACGAGTTTTAACTTTACAGACTGCAGTTAGTTCAATAGCTTTTATTGTCTAAAAAATGTTTAATAATAAAAAATCTCGTCTTTTTTTTTGTTTGGATTTTTAAAACATATTAAACTTTTATTAAATTCGGTAACTCATTTATTTTATTAGAAACATTTTATATATTAGAAATTAATTTAAGAAAGAAGATTTTCTTAATTTTCCAATATATTTTCAATACTTTGAATGCAAGAACACTGGAAACACTTAACCTTTTCGTACAATACCCGATATTAGTTAGAACAAATTTTAGCATTGAAAATTATATTTTTTTACTACTTTACAAACAAACGTTCAGAAAATTCAAATCTTGTATACAATCTGGGACAACCCTCACACTTTATAATATTAAACCTTATTTTTGAATATCAATCTCTAAAACCGTTATAGCACATTGCCTTGAAATTTATTTGGAAAACTTTTCGATCTTTTTATTTTGTCACTCATAATAATCATCTAAATTTTTACTCAATATAAATATAATTTTGGGTTTTATATTTGGACCATTAAAATTTTGTTGGTTCATAAGAAAAAATGATATTTGTCAAGTGGCCCCCACTATTGTTTTTTTTTTTTGTGTCTATTGGTCCATTAGCACAAATTATAGCAACTTTGGATAGGGTGAATAATTTTCCGCCACCTTGTATTTTCTTTGTTTAAAATTTTGCTAGTATCTTCTCATTTTTGCAATACATTCATTTAAAAAAAATCATATCCTTCCTGATGTACAACTCTATCGAAAAGTAAAAGTATCTTTACAGCCATTTTGTTTAAAAAAAGAAATAACTTCAAACAGCATTTTTAGCTTGAAAATGCACTGCAATATCGACATACAGTGGAATACCATTATCACTATATGTCCAGTTACCATATAAAGCAATTTCAATTTTGACAAAATTCCAATTGACTTCCAACGACGCGACGGCAATAGATGCAGACACTAGCCGCCTCCCGCCGTCGCTGCCGACAACGTCGATGTTGGCTATTCTAATTTAGTCGAAGAGGCATATTGCTTCCTGATGTTCCATTAGATAGGTGGTCTTATCGATTAATAGCATGTGACTGTTACCGTTGAAAAAAGTAAAAGAAAAAAAGGAGCAAAAAAGGACGAAAAATATGCAAACGTCAGCATTGAGGTGAGCTTCCATTATAGTTGGCAGCCTAAGAGAAAATTTGAATCAGATTATTTCACATTTCTTCCAATTTTTTTGTGTGTTCCTGTAATAGACATCGTTGTTGGTCGTCCGTACCGTAGTCATCGTTGTCGTCGTCCTCGGCGAAGTTATTGTAGTTGTTTTGAAACAAAAACCTCAATGAAAATGGCTCCCTTCGATCTAGACGATGGCAGCGAAGGAACGACGACAATGGGGCAACGTAAATATTCAGTGATGTGGAATGGAGGAGAAAATTCAAAGGTTTTTTCATTCAATTTTCCTTTAGGAAGTACCTGTACATATTTATCTCTCTGTCTTTGTTGTCCTGTGCAATGATATCCTTATACTCCGACGACAACAGAACAACCCTTTTCCGGTTTCTTGAGCTTTATTGTTTTGTTTCTTGTTCCTTGTTTTTTTGCGAAGTTTACAATTCTCTGAAATCAATAGCAAATTTCGAAAAACGGAAGATATTCAAAGAAGTGTCCTTTTTTTTCGTTTCTGTTGTCTATGATAGAGTTTCAAAAGCATACGATATTAAGTATTAGGGTACATGATTTGTTTGTTGTCACATGAAGTATCAAGGTAAGTTGTTTTGTTTTAAAGGTGTAAGGTATTGTTATCTTTAAACCCCAAGAATTCGTTTTCTAAAACAACTTCTAGGGTTTTTCGGTAGAAATTTCGATTCAAGGAAAATAAAACCTTTTAAAATCAAAATTCTCACTTTTGTTCTTAGAATTACGATACTTGTAAAAATACAAAGATAATAAATACACTTAGCTTTTATCGGTGAGAATTGACTTTTTGTTTTCTAGGTTTCCGGAAATTCTGGAATTCGAATCAAACAAAAGAAAATAAGATAGAAACCATCAACGGTTAAAGGTTAAATAAAAAGACTGAATTATTTTGAAAATATATGAGGATTTAATTTAACATATTTTTAACAAATTAAATACATACATTACCTCTAGGTACAAGGATATGGGAACTTCTTGATATTTTTCGAATTTTTGATGCCGCATCATTTTACTCTTTATCCTGCAAAATAAAAATATATTTCATTTTGAAACACATACAAATACTGATGTATACGTAAATATAGGTATTTTTGAGGACATTTTATGACATCCTACGTTCGGTAGCTACATAATAAATAAATGGTTTTTCATTTTTGATTTGTTTTATCCTTTTATTTGATGAACAGACAGTTAAATTGTATGGAAGTTGCACAACATTACTTTTGTTGATTTATTATGACAATTATCATCTCTTTAGATTTTGACATTCCAAATGATGGTGTATTATGGTACCAACAGAGTTTATTGTGATTTTTGACATTAACGTTTCAGGATGATTTTATGTTAAAATAAAATAAAAAAAAAATCAAGAGCTTTAAAATAAAAACTAAGTGAAATATTAGTTTAACAATGAGGACCGAATCGAAACCGAACGGTGTCCCACGAACTTGTTCCTGTATTCAAAGAGTCTGTCCAAAAGTAATACCTATATCAAAGAAGTCAATATGAATTTTTTGAGAAAATCAATTTTTTTAGAGGTGCTTGGTTGAGTTACTATCAAGTTTACGAAGAAGAAAAAAACATAGAAAACATCGAACTACAAGCTGAAAGTGTCTTAAATAATTAATACGCAGATTAATGAAATGAAATGAGATCCTAAAACTCTAGCAGGCGCTTTTCTAAGTTGACATCAATAAAACAATAGAAAGAATATAGAAAACATCGCATTCGAAATTTGAAACTGACATAATTAATTTATTAATCAAGGAGAACTAATAACACCCTACAAATTATTGTCTTTTAGGTGCTTTGCCTTCACGCTATCGAAGCACAAAAAAAACATAGAAAACATAGAATATGTAGTGGAAGTTGTCATAGCTTATTAATACGCACTAAAGTGTTCTACAATCCGTTTCCTGGAAAGATGCAATAGGTCATTTGATACCAAATTTGCAAAGCTAAAACAAAACAATTTAGAAAACATCGCACGACAAAGTTGAAATTGTCATTATTAATTCGGAATGAATTAACGAAAAATAATTAGCTACTAAATTAATAAAGATTTCATCTTAAAACCCATTTTCTGGTGGGTGGGTTCTTTACTATGTTGATATCACGTTAGCGAATCAACACACAAAACATAGAAAACATAGAACGTCATAATAAATTAATAAGCAGTAAAGTATTTAACAAAATACCCTCAGCAAACACATTTTTAGAAGGTGTTTGGCCAAGTTCATATCAGATTAACAAAGTAACAACAAAAAACAACATAAAAACATCGCGCAAATAAATTTAAATTTTAATAATTAATTCGGGATAAATTAACGAAAAATACAAATTATAAGTCACATAAGTACTGTTTATTAGACCCTAAAACCCATTTTCTGTGTAGTGCTTTACTAAGTTGATACCACATTATCGAAGCAACGAACGAAACATAGAAAACATAGAATGACAAAGTAGAAATTGTCATAATTAATGAATAGGCAGTAAAGTATTAAAAAAATACCCTCAAACACGTTTTTTTAAGCGATGCTTAGCTAATTTTATATCAAGTAAACAAAGTAGTAAAAAAAAAACGGAGAAAACATCGCACGATGGAGATGAAATTGTCGCAATTAATAAATAGGCAGTAATATATTTAGAATAAGAAGTTTTTCATCCGTTTTTTGAGGGTTGCTTGAGTAAGTTGATACCAAGACAACAAAGCAAACAAAAAAAAAACATAGAACGACAAAGTAAAAATTACCGCAAATAATTAAAGTTAAATTTTCAATCTACTTACTTTTCGATTCGTGAATATTTGATTTCTTAAGTTTGATAGCCATTCTTAAAACTCAACATGTAAAAATACCTTTAAGTCTTTGTGTCAGATCTCATGTTTCAAGCACACAAATTCTATATTGAAGCTTCTAAGTATTTCTCACAGTTTAATAACAGTTCCACTACATATTTTCATTTTTTCCTGTATCAATGACAGAATCGATACTTTTCTTACATTTTTTTTGCAAATATTTTGGAAGTAAATTAAACTTCAATATGTTAAAGCATTAATCTCCAATATACCAGAGAAACCAGGCTACAATGCAGTGACATACATACATATGGAGAAACAAAGGATTTTAATCTAGTTACACTATTTACTCAACCTTGCAAAATCCGGCTCAAAGGACCAAATGTGTGTGTTGTAAATCACAACAGCAGCATTCTGTGATACTGCTCGTATCCCCGTTAAACTATCATCAGTCAAACATTCCGATTGTGCCACAAGGTTTTTCGCTATATAGATGTTGGTATAACTATACCCCCACCCTATATGCAAGGCATCATGCAAGGACTCCTGAATTTCAAATCAAATTTATAATGCGGTGTGGATGTGCTTCAAATTTTCCTGTACCTTCATATAAAGGAGCGGACAAAAAAGAAAAAAAAAAAACAACCGTGGGAAGAGCTATATAACTCTTAACATAGCATAACTGATGTCCTTTGTTTGCGGGTTGTCACTGATGGCATCCAAAAAAGTAAAAACGGAAAAAAATTGGTTTTCAAGTTTTGCTTCAACAGCACAACCTGTCCTCGATCCTTGACTGCTGTATATACTCTCCTCCGATATACGATGCACGCCTCTTCCGAAACAAAAGCTGGTTGCTGATGTTTCTGTATTATTTTTTGTTTCAAATGCCAGGATAGAAATATACGGGCCCATTCGAAAATACGCTATCGCATCCTCAATTTTCTGCGACATTCTTCTCTGAAGCGACTCCCCCGTTGATAGCATTTAGTTCCATTCGGGAGTAGTTTTCTATTTTATCTTTGCCCCTGTGCGAGTTGAAACTTTGCATGTTTCAAAAAATAAAAATAAAAAAAGGATCTGAGTCAAAACCTATTTTACCGTAACACAGATGACATAAATGAATAGACCGCCACCGCTGCCGACGCCGCACCGCGCCGCCGTTGCTACCGCTGCCGCCTTCCTTTTTCCCTATTTTTTTTTATTTTGTTCGGGTGAAAATATCTTTTTGGAAGCTTGTATTCTCCATAGTCTCGTCTAATACTCCTTTTAGCGGTATGTGATCTGACTCATGTTCGGTTCTTTCCATATGTTGAACAAAAAGAAGAAGAAGTGAGCTTGGGAACTCTTGGATATGCATATGAAGCACTGCTGAGGGAGTTCTTATTTTATTTTTTTTTTCGTTTGGAGTAGAATCTAGGAACTTGGGGCGTATGCTTCACATTGCTGCACATTTGACAATGTAATCGTGGAAACCTGGTGGAACAGCAGCGAACAGAAAAACGCGCGGTGGTAACTGCCACAGCTGCTTGGTTCTCTGACTGAAGCTTATCAACTTGTTAAAAAATATTTCACATCGACGAAGAGGAAGGAGGATGGTGAGGGGTGGCAAAGTCTTTTTTAGTAGCTCTCTTGAAAGCGTTTTTTTTCTATCAGTTCAGCTAAATCCTTTCATACCATTTGGAGGTTGCCATCACTCGAGGGATGGGGTGCAATGGGTTGAAAAAGAAATACTATAAGTCCGCCGGAAAAACAGGAAGAAGGGACAGTGCTAGAGAAGTCAATTCCTTTGTTCGGTTTGAAAGGTACTTTGTCGCGGGTATCACTTCCCCGATAGAAGCTCTAATTAACTATATACCATCATAGTGCTGTTGCTGCTCCTCTCGTCAAAGGACCTCCTGCGTTGTAAATACGACGGAGTATGGCGATGGCAGAACATTTGTTTCGTCCTTTTTGCTTGATGATAATTTCAGCCGTTTCTCCACAAAGGCTCTGTGTGTTTGTGGGTCTGTTTATACTCTTCTTGCTGACAGATTACTAATTGGAAACTTACTGGAAAAGAAAAAGAAACCTCCCTCTGTTTGAATAAATGTCCTTGGTTTCTTATTTTTGTATTTTGTTTATTATTTTTTGGTATTTGCTATCCTCAGCAAGCATCAACTATATAAGAGCCGAGAGTGTTTGCTCCATGAAGGATAGGGACGAGAAGAGACGAGACAAGACGAAAGGAGAGGAGATGAGATGAAAAAAAAGGAATCAAAGTTAATCCCCAATTTGAAGCATATACACTCCAGAGATATGTAATCATTGCAAAGTCCTTAGGGGATTTTCATTCATTTATTTCGACTTTGCAACAGGTTTGAGTTTTTTGTGTATCTATTTTTCGTATGTTATTTCTCTATACCGAGTGTTGTCCTGTTTTGATGTTTTGTTGTTGTTTGGGTGGAGGTGGGGGGAGGGGCCATGCCAGTACCACGAGGATAGATCTTTATTCCCGCTGGGAAATGTCTTTGAAAGTTTTTTGGTAGCTTTAGGAGGTAGCTACGAGTCGAGTATGAGTTCCAGAAGTTTATCACTTGCTTTTCTCTTTCAGTTGCAGGATTGTTCGTCATGGAAAATATTTAAGTGGAAGGACATGCGTTCTATAAATGTATAAAACTTCATATCATACATAAACATGTGTTTTTCTATAAATGTTTGGTTATTTTTAAAGAAAAAGAAGGAGAAAAAGAGGACGACCGAAAACGACGACGCGACGACGACGACGTAGAAGAGCTTAGGATCTAAATCCTCTTGATGAGCAAATGTGGGATGTTACTACTTTTTCTTATTCTCTTATGAAAACGGAGTCATCAAAGCAAAGGACATCATTTGATTCGTATGTTTGTATTTTTTGTTTGCATAGTTTCAAGTGTTAATTGAAGTCTGAAGAGATTACTTCACTTTGTATGGTATAGGAGAAAAGATCAACATTCTAAGTTGATTATGGTTAAAGTTACAAGAGAAAACTGAAAATAAAGTTTTTTTAAAAGTGACGATTACTTTCAATGGGAAAAATAAGTATTATTTCAATTGAAACTCCAGTTCTTACTTTTAACTCGCAAATTTCCTTTATTCATGTTGACGTGGAATTTGGAATTCTTCAAAAAAATATTTGAAAAAAAGGAATTGGGGCTTAGTTAGTTTTTTTTTGTTTTTGGAAAAAATAGAAGAACACTTGAAAAGTCACTGAAATATGAAAAGGATATGCTTCGTTAGTTTTCAATTTGGTTTTCAAATTTACTTCTGGTTTTGATGGGTTCATTTTGTTTAACTTAAGTAGCTTAAGAAGTGAATCGCGGTTTAATTTATTGATCTTATCTTTCAAACCTTGAAAAAAATCCTATAATTTTTCTAAATTAAAGCATCTAGGAATCAACATCATTAAGACAAAGTAAAAGATTTAATCTTTATTTAACTCAAATTTACCAACTTTTTGAATATCCTTAGAAGGCAATAGCAGTTTAATTTTTTAATTTTTCTTTAAAACTTAGAAAATGAGTATTTTATTTTATTTCATTTAAATTAACAGCATCGATCTGAATTCAAACAATTAATCCGTGTTTAACTCAAATTTAGAAACTCTTTTAATGTCCTTAAAAGCTAATCGCAGTTTATTTTTGAATCTTGGAAAATTACTCCTTTCTCCTTTTTAAATAAAACCGGAACCTCAAAGATCATAATCGGTTTCCTTAGCTCAAATTCGGCATCTTATTCGATTTCCTATTCACCTCAAATGTCGCTCATTCTTTAATAGCCTTTATTTTCTTTACTTTAAAACCTTAGAAAAACATCTTTTAATTTTTCTAAAAGAAGGGCATTACAAAAGTCAACATGACTTTTAGAGTTCAAAAAGTTAATCCAGTGTTTAACTCAAATATCACATATTCACCAATGTCTTTAGAAGTAACTTACAGTTTAACTTTTAATCTTCGTTTCGAAACCTAGAAAACAAATCTTACAATATTTCTAAAACTAGAGGATCTCAACATGATTAAGTTAAACTCAAGAATTTAATCCGTGTTTAACTCAAACTTCACACTTTTTTTTTAAATCCTTAAAAGTTAATCGTAGTTTAACTTTTAATCTTTACTTTACTTAAAAATTAAGAAAAATCTTTTTAAATTTAAGTAAAACCGGAGCATTAAAAAATTTATTAGAATTCAATAATTTAATCTGTACATCCTAATTCAATAATTTAATCTCTGTTTAACTTAAATGTCGTTTATGCGTCAATATCCCTTCTCATCGTCACATTAAGACCTAAGAAGCAAGTCTTATTATTTTTTCTTAAACTAGAGCATAACAAAATCAACATGATTTTCGGGGTTCAAAAATTAAATCCCCTATGTAACTTAAATTTAATATCTTCTTCAATATACTTAGAAGTTAATCGCAGTTTAACTTTTAATCTTCACTTTGAAAGCTAAACAACAAATCGTATAATTTTTATAAATGTTTAAGGATCAAAAATCGACATATTCAGCCTTCTCAAGGGCCCCCAAGCTTTCCTCGCTAATCCTCAAAAGATAGGACGCGCTTTTCTTCTGCGGCTCTTCAGCCTTGATGACTGTCCAGTCACGCATTGGAACCAACGGGTTTAGCCTCTGAAGACCACGGATCAGCTCCTGTCCACTTGGCTTGATGCTCATGAGGGGTAACCAAATGCGAGCCTTCGGCTGTCTGGAGATGTCCTTAGCTGGGATAAGCTTAAGTCTCAAGCCTTCCCAGTCATTGCTTATCTTAGCAATGCATGATCTAAGGAAATCCCTGGAAAATACGTCATCGCATTTGATTACCCTGTGCCCTGAGCACCTCGCCAGAGTCAAAACTAGGGTAGGGACCCTCTATTGCCGAGATTGTGTAAGAAAACACCATCTCCGAGAGCTTGGCCTCAATAAAACTCCACACAGCCAGCAGACCTCTGCTGTTTGTGGAGAGCTCATCCACAACCGATACTTGGAGGTCGTCTCTGACAACCTCACTTAAAGTACGCTGTTGCGCCGCTCTGGAAGATGATGCCTTCTCATCTTTTTTAGAGTTTGGTGCATTTGGTTTTGGCTTTTTTGAGGGTTTTACGGTCTCTTCACGAGACCGGTTTCTTTTGTCGGCCTTCTTTTTTGTAGCCAAGAGACTGTTGTATTCATCAACAATCTTTTGGTACATGATCTTGTCATCGCGATCCTTCTCCAGCACAATTCCAGCCTTCTCATTATCAGCAATCTTGCTAAGAATGAAAGAGGCCTTCTTGAACTGGTTCTTAATGCGGACATCAGACGACTTTTTATTCTTTCCTTTAGCAGCATTGCTATGGCTGGCATTGCTGGTAGAGGAATTTGGATTTATTGGTTGAGATCGAGGCACAGGAGTACTATGGCTGGTACTCGCTGCACTTCCAGTTTTTGCAGGTTGCCCCACAATGGTCTCCTGACTGGAGGCCAAAAGTTAATCCTCATAGTCGGCGGATGGTCCTACGTTCGTCATGTCTAAATCGTCCTGGAAAAAATTTTGAGAAGTAATGTTGGTCCCACGAGTAGTACGGAAAGGGAAAGGTCAGGCCCGGCAGAGCCGATATACCGTGGTAAGGCAAGATGTAAGACGAACCCTGCCAAGGCATCCGAATGAGGTCGTTTGCGACTGGTTCACCCCCCAGCCTTCCATTTCTTCGGCACGGATTATTATGAGAATCGCTCACACCACCACTGAAAATTAGGGACCCCGTATCTATGGTCAAGTTGCATTGCTGAGGGTTTAAACCATTGAAGACTTAGAAACGCCTCAATAATTCAACCTGACCTTCTTTTATCCTAATTCAATAATTTAATCTCTGTTTAACTTAAATGTCGTTTATGCGTCAATATCACAAGTCATCGCATTGAGACCTAAGAAGCTAGTACTATTATTTTTTCTTAAAGTAGAGCATAACAAAATCAACATGATTTTCGGGGTTCAAAAATAAAATCAGCTGTGTAACTCAAATTTAATATCTTCTTCAATATACTTAGAAGCTTTGTATATAAATTGAATAGTACTATCAGGAAGGTGAAACGTCGGCAATAAAACTACTTGCCGACTTCCCAAACGTTAGTTCCACGTGTTTGACGTGTGGAATGTATTGCGATGAGGGGAGAATGAGCGAGAATTGCAAAATTAAATAATAATTTTCCAGATAATTGAAGAAAAGAAGATAGAGAAGAATGTATACAAATTTAGCGATAGTTGGAGGGACTCACTGAAAAGACATTTTTGTTATTATTTTTCAATGCATATTCTATACAAATATGTATAATGTGTTTTTTTTGCTTGGTAGGTATTGAGGAATATTGAAAAATATCAACAAGGCAAAAAAAGGATTGAATGAGTACAAAATGTTTCCGGTTCCCAATTTGAAACTTTAGGTAGGTACTTCTTTTTTTAAATTCAAGTATGAATAAGAATGAATGAGAAATTCAATTAGAAATTCAATGAATGAAATGAATAAGAAAATTAATATAATGCTCATAATGGTCAGATATTTATTGTTTGTTTTTTATAAGGATAAATATAGGTAGATAGATATTATATCACCTTTACAATGTTGGATATTTTTAGAAATATAACGAACAAATGTAGATTAATGTTTTCTATTTCTTAAGCATAGTAAATACGCAATTATGTAGGTACAAATTACAGTATTAATTTATTTTATTTTTAAAATGCATTTATCTATATCCATATGAAGTTGTTAACATAGTTCTTACGTTCAAAAGTGGCAGCCCTGTCCTATTTCTTTCGAATGCAAATTGTAGCGTTTTTTGATGAATGAAATTAATTTTGATGAATGAAATTAAATTAGGTTTTTATTTTTTGTAAGAAAACTGTCAATTCGATTTTTCTCAAAATTTGTTCGAACGTTGAAAACAATATTTTTTTATAAAATTAGTTGGAAGCCACAATCTCAAATTTTTGTGAAGATATTTGAGTGGAAAGAAAATTTTTACCAAGCTTGCATACTATTTTTTGTAGATTTTATTCTATTGAGTATTGAAAACAATATTTTCTGTGAAATAAAATAAGTTTGAAGCCAATATTTTTAATTTTTGAAAAGCTATTTGAGTAGAAAGAAAATTTTTTCCAAGTTTTAGTTGTTTTTTTGTAGGTTTTTATTTTTTCTAAAAAAAAACTGTCAATCCAACATTTCTCAAAATTTTACCGAATGTTGAAAGTAATATTATTTATAAGATAAAATTAGTTTGAAGCCAATATCTCAAAGTTTTGATAGGCACGAGTACGATAACTTTGGCGCCAAGATATAATAACGGTTTTTGGTAGAGGGGCTTAATACAAGCATTTTTTACTATGGGAGGGGGGTCTATCCCCCTCGTTTAGGCGGTAGGGGCAATTTAAAAAAATTATTATTTAAAATGGAAAAAAATAATTAAAAAATAACGGTGATACTTACAATTAAGTTTTATACATTTTTTTAAAGTCAACATTCTGTTTTATTAGCCAGTTTTTAATTCAAGTCAAAACTATGCGTAGTTTTTGAAAAATTTAATTTTAAACTCAAAATTTGAGTAAAATAAGTTAAAAAAAAGGTTTAAAGTGTAATTTTTCAATACTTCAAGATTATCTACCATTGTTTTTATTTCACAATTTATTACTCTTATTTGTTTTTGTCGCCAAAGTTATCGTACTCTCCCCAAAAAAACTGTCAATTCGATTTTTCTAAAAAAATTTCCGAATGTTGAAAATAATATTTCTTATAAGATAAAATAAGTTTGAAGCCATAATCTTAAGTTTTTGAAAAGATATTTGAGTCGAAATTCAATTTTTACCAACTTTGAGTAATGTTTTTTTTAGGTTTTTATTTTTTTATAAAAAACTCTCAATTTGATTTTTCTTAAAATTTTACCAGATGTTGAAAACGTTATTATTCGTTGCACAAAATTGTTTTGGAGATAAAATCATTTCTTATTCGAAAATTTTCGAGGTGACAATTTTTTTTCAGTTTTTTTTGATTTATAAAAAAAACCGTTAATTGGATTTTTTTTTTTCAAAAATATTCTTGTTTTGTATCACGTTTCAATATATAATATAAAATTTAATTCAAGTCTCTAGCGTCAATGGTTCGTGTGATATTGAGGGTTAACCAACATTTCCACTGTTTTTTAAATTGCTATGGTAAAAAAAACCACCCACTCAATTTTTTTGAGAGTCCTTTCTGCATCTTTCTGCTTTATTACCTGTATAACAAAATTTATTTGAAGTCGATATCTACTGGTTTTTGAGCAATGAACGACAAATCGGACCCGTTACAATAACTTCCTATGGGAAGTTAATAAATAAATAAAGTTTCATTTATTTATTTTATTATTTTTGGCTTCATTGTTTAGAACCAGTATTTAAAAAAAGTTATTCCACCGCCTAGCACTACATGCCAATCTCCTTAGATACTACTTACATATCCACCCTCTACCTACATTGTAGAAATATAAACATTAAAAAATCTATGTATATACATACTTCTATACCCCATATTCAAAATATGGCAACAATGAATCCTACAGAGAATGAAATTTGCAAACGTTGCATTTAAATTTTCAAATTTCTCAAAAACTGAAAATCTAAAATCAAATGAATATAATTTTCTTCAAGCAAAATACCTACTGCTAAAAGCATACAATTCATAGCTATAACGATATGTATATGCATAACTCCTTTACATTGATAGGTAGACAGAGGCACAAAAAAATCCAAGGTAACTATGGCAACGAAACGAACTGTTTTTGTGTTTTTGCTTTCACATTTTCTCATTTTTTTTAAATAAACAGCTGATTCAACTGACTCCCTCACACATCTTAATACTTATGAGGACAAAATAATATACTCCTTTCATTCCCACTCTTGCTTTAAAAATTTTATTTTCCAGTCGCTTTTAGATTCCACACCAAATTTCCGTACACACACCGCCCTCATAGTCCGACTTTCGTAACAAAATTTTCTCGTTCATAATAATACTATTCAGTTGTATAACAAAGCTTAGAAGTTAATCGCAGTTTAACTTTTAATCTTCATTTTGAAAGCTAGACAACAAATCGTATAATTTTTATAAATGTTTAAGGATCAAAAATCGACATGACTTAACCTAATTGAAGGATTTAATCCGTGTTTAACTTAAATTTATCCTCTTTTAAAATATCCTTGGAATTTAATTTTAGCTTACCTTTAAATTTTTTTTTGAAAACTAGAAAACAAATCTTATAATTTTTGTAAAACTAGAACATCATTTCAACAATTTATTAGAATTTAAACAATTTAATCCGTGTCTAAATTAAATTTAAGTAAATTCAAGTTAGCAATTAAAATTCAATGAGAAGACTAATTTTAAATTTTGTGCTAAAAATTTGAGACTTGAGCCCGAAAATTTTAAAATTGTATCCAGTTCTTATCATAATAAGTCGTATTTGAACGTTGAACTGGTGTACTGATCAAAATACAGCTTAGTATTTCAGAAAGTTAATCACTGCTTATTTCAAATATCCCAGTGGCTCATCTTTAATCCATGATTATAACCTCATTTTATTTCAAATGAACTTGTAAACCAATTTTTTTAAAGGAATTCTGCTTTTGAGGACTTAATTATTGATTCAGATAACCAGTCGATCTGTATAAGCGTGATTAAACCAGAACTTCTGAAAGGTCTGTTCAAAACTTAACCCACTGTTAGTGGGTATTAGCCCTAATAAAAATCAAGAACATTTGTTCACCTTATTCAGTTTCATTGATAAGTATACCAAATTTGACAAGTTAATCTCCATTTGACTACAATATTAGACTTAAAAAATAACAAAGTTGGTTAAACCAGGTTTAAAGGTTTGATATTTTTTTTTAAAATATGAACCTTCAAAGAATCAAATGCATTTGAATAGTTAATTCAGAGTTTAGTCAGATATAATTTTTGAAAGCTAAAACTGATTAAAGTTAAAAATTCACATTTTAAATAAAAAAAACTTTAAGCAACTTATGATTTAGCAAGTTAACCCGAGTTTATTTAATCCAGATTTAACCACACAATTAAATAAGGGTAATAGGAGCTTATCTCTAATCTTGCTATGAAGATTAAAACAAAAATGTGGAAATGGGTATTCAGCATCTTTATTGAGTTGGAATAGTTAACCAAAATTTGGTCACAAGTTAAAAATTTTAATCCGTGTTTAACTTTGATTTTTCACTGATAAGATGAGATTTAAAGAATAAAAATACGTCTTTGATTCGGGTTTAATATCCACATTTTAATGAGTTAATCTGATCTAGAAGCTAAAGTATTAACTTTAAAACTTGTTTAAGTTCATAGTTAATCCGAAGTTAACTCTACAAATTTCAAGAGATAAATCAGACTTGAAAATTAATTCATTTTGACCAAACTGCCTCTTAGTCTTCTAAATATTATCACTCTGAAATCCTTTTTTATTTAAAGCATCCATTTTATTAAACCTGGATACAAAGTCCAGTGAACTTTAATAGTGGCGAGAAATAAACTTCTTGGACGAAGGCTAAATTATTATATATACATGACAGAATTGAAATGAGGGCAATTCATATATTTTATTAACAATAATTTTAAATGCTCAAGAAAAATGTCTTAATTGAAAATTCATTATAAACGAATAGGCAGGTACGAGGACAATCAAAAGAATATCCCGCAGCTTAATAGACACAAATAAATATATAAAATAAAACCATCTAAAGGGTGTTTCAAAATGATGACCATTAAAAAAAAATTATTGTACTCATAAAAAGCTCATAAAAGTTTGGTCACATTAAAACATTTCTCTAAACGAATAAATAAATAAAAATAAATAAACATCTTTTTTTAGACTTCTTTATGTGATTTTTTTTTGTATTTTGATGGACTACAACTCCTGTGGGATTGGCATTCAAACATAAACCTTACTCGTATATCCTTTCCTTGTCCTTAGAAAGAACATTTATGAGCTTGCATCAGTTGATTCTGACAGTTCGTCATCGTCAGTGAGTCATTCAGTGAGTTTTTCCTAACTCTTTATTTTTATAGCGAGCGCACCCTTTGGCAAATGGCCGGATGTGATGGATTCGGATTCGGATTCAGTTTGAGTTGGTGGAGTATATTTGCCGCCAGCCACACCGCCCGCGAAATGAAATTTATGTGTAAACACAAATTCATTTTAACGACTCAAATGTTGGATACATTTTTTGGGTGCAGACCAAAAAAGGACGATTAAAAAAAAGGAAAGAATTCTTATTCGGCAACAACATGTAAAGTAAAAGCTTACCTACCCAGAGTGTATAGTATATATTTCCTCGCATGTGGAAACGACCAAAAGCGTCCTCCACCACAAGGATGTGCAAAACCAGGAGCAGCACCACCATCACCATCACCGCCACCCAGCACATCCTTTACAATCTCCTTCACCAGATGATGAAGCGAATGCATAATGAATTACTATGTTCCTGACATTGTGTGTAGCTGTAGCTGATGGTAACAGAAGCATTAAGACCTAACTCAATATATCAAATCCTCTTTCGCAAGTCTTCATTTGCCTGCTTGCTCCTACTCTTACTCCTACTCCAAGTCTTTGGCACTTCTCGTTTAAGTTCTGTGGCCCACATGTGAAGTATTCTTCTTGGATCCATGTGAAGTGACCAACAGATTGGTCCATGTGAAGAAGGAGCAGTGTTAGTGGTTTTTGACCAGCTTATATTACTTTTATGGGTGGATATTTGATGCAGGTTAGATGGGGGCGGGCATGGCAGAAGGAAGTTAGGATAAAGTCGGTACCCATATAAATGTAAAATGTTGTGTAATTAATAAATGTTAGCAGCGCTCAAGGTAATATTTTAAAAGATAGATACCCCTAAAAGATGGATGTGTCGAAAGTCATTTTTTAAGTTTAACAAGTTGCAGATGAAATGTAACGTGAGTTTTAGAATTATTCATACATACATATATTCGAAAATATACGAGTATAAGAGAATAAACAGAAGAAGAACATGGGTCTTACAGGTGTTTTTTCGTAGTTAGTCGGTTTTGATAAATTGCTTGTGAAGCGAAATGAATTTAAATAAGGACGTTTATTTTACTTTTTTGTTCTGTTTTTTTTTTTTTTTTTTTTTTTTAATTTGCATCGCACGAGCAACGAATGGAAGAAACGTCGTTATACAGAAAACATCATTTTTCAAACATTTGTAATTGTAGCTGATGGTGGGTTATTTTTCTCAACAGATTGATCTTTGTTTTTATTCATTTAAATTTGTTTCTGTTTGATGAAAAAAAAAACCATATATAAAATTTTTCCAATTTGTTATGTACTTTTTACAATGTTTTTTTTTTTTTTTAAAGGATGTTAAGGACTTTTAAGTCAATGGAGTTTCTTGTTTGAGTTTTTTGGGCCATCAAATTTATTTAGTAACAAATTATAATTTACGATTTTTCAGACAGAATTTTTCTGAGTACAACCTCTTTTAAAAATATAAAATTCCAAAAATTTAAAACTGCATCATTTCGTGATACATAACATTTTGATTATTATTTTAGAAATAAAGAAATTAAATTCTGTTTATAATTTTTCAAATTTGGTCATCATACATTACAGAAACACGACTGGACGGTTCTGTTTGAAAATGTTTATGTGTATGATGGTTTGTTCTGCTAAAAACCTCAAGGTCACACTTTTTAAAATAACTCGAAAATTATTGTTTTTTTTTTTTTGAAAAATGTTGAAGTTGGTTTAGTATATTTTTGTACTGTTTTATGTTTGACAAAAAAGATTTTTTTTTACAAAATCAAGTCTTACAGCGCTACCGAAAGGCGAGCACTGTCTTAAAAAAAAGCATTTTCCTCAGAAGATATCGAAAAGTGAGCAAATTTCATAGCTCTCTACTTTCTTTCACTTTTTGATGTTCACTAATTTTGTTTTTAAAGAATTAAACGATGCTTTCTGCGATATTCAAAAGTTACAAAAAAAACTAGGTTTATTCGTGATAGCATAGCTGTGACTGTTTCTAAAACTAAAAAAAAAAAAAAAAAAAAAATGTTTTTGAGTCATTTTCAAAAAATTTACATCACATGACTTATTTGACGTTACCAAAAATATGCTGATGTTTTGGAAAAAAATTGAACGGTGCTATTTTTTAACTAATGCTTTTTAAACATTTTATTTTTTTTTTTTAAATTTACGTTTTTTAAATATATGTTTGTATTGGGAGCGTATCGGAATCCCGCTTTTCAAAATCCCGTTTTTAAAAAATCCCGAAAAAAAAGTTTTAGATTTTTTTAAATCTCGTTTTTAAAAATCCCGCTTTTTAATATCCCGTAAAATTCCGACAATCCCGTTTTTTTTTTACAAAATACGTGCATTAAACTAAATAATAAAAGGAGTCAAAAGTTTGAATGTTAAATTACTTGACTAAAATATAATAATATCGTAATTTGTTTGGTTTTTACTGTACATAAACATTAATTTTTGTTTACAATATTAACTCTTTCACAAACAATATGCATCCTACAGCAAATCTACCTCTCAATAACGGTTTTACCGCTCTGGTTGACTTTGTTAATTGATTTCAGTTTGTTTCTTTGATTTGTTTTACTTTTTTGTTTTTATTTGTTGATATGTTATATTTGTTAAAGGTTGCAATAAAATTAATCTAGAAACATATCTAATTTTTTAATTTGTTTTCTTATTTCGATTTTGCAATAAAACTAGTTGTTTAATTTTTAAAAATCGCGCGATGTTTTAAACTTAAACAACTAGTTTTGATTGCAAAATCGGGATAATAAAAAAACGGGATTATAAAAAACGGGATTATAAGAAACGGATTATAAGAAACGGGATTACAAAAAGCGGGATTATAAAAATACGGGATTATAAAAAGCAGGATTATAGAAAACGGGATTTTGAAATAGGGATTTAAAGAAACGGGAATATAAAAACCGGGATATCTAACCCAACCCGTTTGTATTTCGTGCGGTCTTTTTCAAATAAAATTAATGATTTGAATTATAAGAACATTTCTTGAAAATACAACTCTTTAAGGGTACAAACTTCTCAAAAAATCGTCTATTTTTTGCTTAACCGATTAGGTAACTATTCAAGATTATGTGTGTAAGGTTAAAGCTTAAAGTTCGAAGTTTTTCGGAAGGGACACGGCTATTTAATCGGTCAAGCACGGTGCTTAGCGGCCGCGCAAGGTAAGAGGATGAATAAAGATAACGACTACGATGGGTCTGTTAGGACTTATCAGCATTTTCTTTAATTTTTGAACTTCAAAATCGGTGTTTTTTGCTTTAGAAACCAGTTGGAAGGTATATGTGGGGTCGTGTGGTAGAGTTTACTTGTTTTTGGAGACCAGGAGTGTTTAAACTTTCAGAGCTTACTATAGTAATTTGTGTTTTAAACTTAACGGTAAAGAAAACCAAAAATTTTCTTAACCTATTTTCTTAAACCAAAGTTTTTCTTTAATCAGTATCAAATGCTTTTCTATATAAACTACGGATTTATACAAAATTCCGATTTTTACTACCTTTTTTATCAACAAATAATTTAAAAAAAAGTAACTTTTTAGATCATAATTTTTTGTCTAAATTTTCGAATTTTGAAATTTCCAAAAGTTCACATCAATCAAATAAGTGTAAAGAAGAAAACAAATATAAATGTTTTGCTTTTATATAAAAATAAAGGCTGCTATAGTTCCCGAAAAAAAACTGACCGTACCGAGGCACAACCGCAAAACGTGGATTACTCGACCATTTGAAATTTTTCGGAAGTAATACTTTTTGTTAAAGACTAACAAATGATGATTAAAAGATATCTTAAAGTTCTTATGTTCCTGATGTTTCCCTCTGTAAGAAAAAATATCAGGAAATAACGCCCTTTTATCGGAATCTTAAGGAGCTGTCCCCTAAAAGAAAAAAAAAAAACAAACACCAAACAATTTTATTCACCTAGATCTTGTGACTTGGGTTGGGTTCGATATCCCGGTTTTTGTATTCCCGTTTCATAAAATCCCGATTTTAAAATCCCGTCTTTTATAATCCTGCTTTTTATAATCCCGATTTTTTATAATCCCGCTTTTTGTAATCCCGTTTCTTAGAATCCCGTTTTTTATTATCCCGATTTTGCAATCAAAACTAGTTGTTTAATTTAAAAAAATCGCGCGATTTTCTAAAATTAAACAACTAGTTTTTATTGCAAAATCGAAATTAGAAAAAAATGAAAACAAATTAAAAATGAGATATTTTTCTAGATTCATTTTATTGTAACCTTGAACAAATACAACATATCAAAAAATAATAAATATAAAGTAAAATAATTCTTTTAAAACAAACTCAAATCAATTAACAAAGTCAACGATAGCAGTAAAACCATTATCGAGAGGTAGATTTGCTGTGGGATGCATATTTTTTGTGCAAGAGTTAATATTGTAAACAAAAATGAATGTTTATGTACAGTAAAAACAAAACAAATTACGATATTATAATATTTTAGACAAGTAATTTAACATAAAAACCTTTGACTCATATTGTTATTTAGTTCAATGCTCGTATTTTGTAAACAAAAACGGGATTGTCGGGATTTAACGGGATTTTAAAAGCGGGATTGCAATTGATCGGGATTTTCAAAGACGGGATTTCAAAAAATCGGTATTTTTGAAGACGGGATTATAAAACTTTTTTTCGGGATTTTTTAAAAACGGGATTTTAAAAAGCGGGATTCCGATACGCTCCCTTGTGACTTTTATACATTTTTTTAAACTATTTTTGAATCTATTTTATTATTGGAAATTTACACTGCCGCTCATCTGAATAGGTTCACAAATATTTTCACAACACTGATGGCCTCCCTTCATATGTACTACAATGACACTTTTTTTTTATATCTGAATCTGAATAGGTTCAACGGATTAAATGGAAAAAACAATAAAAAAATATTTGAATTCAAAGATTTATTTTACCTTTTTGTATTGTATGATTATTTAACAGAAGTTAATAATGAGTGTTGCCACCTCTTTTTAATATAGTCTCGTAAATTCGATTTGGAATGGAACTATACAATTTTTCCAGGTATTGAAGCGAAATTTCTGACCAGGCTTTTTTAATGGCTGCGATTAATGACTTTTTGTCTTCGAATTGCCTCCCTGATTCGTATACTTTACGTGAGAGAAGTCCCCACACATTCTCTATTATGTTAAGGTCAGGGGAGTATGGGGGCCACACCAGCATCTCCACATTTTGACTCTCAATCCACTGCCTTGCTGTCCTCGCTGTATGGATAGGGGCATTATCATGTTGGAATGTCCACGATATTGGTCCAAACAGGTCAGAAATCTGTGGGAAGGCCTTTTCTAGCACACCTTTGCAATCATTCTTGATGTAACAAATTAGAGCTCCAAGGCTCCGTAGAAGGAAATAGCTCCCCACACCATAACACTGCCTTCACAGCTATGCAGCCGACTTAAATAATGCTCCTCTTTTTGAAGTTCATGAAAGTAATAATTATAGCCGTCAGGGCCCTCTAAATTGAACTTTGTCTCATCTGAAAAAATCACTTTGCCACTATGACTCCCACGACATGTATTTCTTACAGAATTGGAGACGAATTTCTTTCCTAGATTCGTTAAGTGGTGGTTTTCTCTGATTTTTTTTTCTTTTCAAATGAGAAGCACTTTTAATAACGCGTTTTACCGTAGCTAAACTGCAATTGACACCTGTTTTTATTCCTGATTCCCGAAATGCTTTTATTTTGCCTTATTCTTCCTCGCTTAAAGATTTTTCGCGACCCATTTTGACTGTTAATAGGAAAAACACACTAACTTTATTGACGGATAAAATTTCGATTACAATTAACACGCAACTCAACGCAAACTGCAATTTTTGCTTGTTGAATTTTTGCAGCAATTTTTGCTGTTAAATTTGGTTTACGAATATTTTGAATTTTTTTTACTAAAATAAGCTTAAAACCTAAATTTCCAAAAAAATAAAATGCAACTTGCTCCTGTGCGCAAAGAGTCTGTTTAAAAATAGTGCCTATAATTAAAGATTTAAACATTATTTTTGAAACTTGTTTTTGTTTTTTTTAATTCATTTTGTATGTTTAACATTTGTCAACTTTTGTTTAAAAATATGTTTAGTATGCAGTTACTTCGAATGTATTAATATACATTTTATGCTTTATTTTTGGTTAAAAAATGTTTACCCGTTTTCGAGATATACAATGTTGATAAAAAAAATGTTTTGATCATCAAATATTATATAAGAGCTTATACAACAAGAAAAAAAAGGTTATTAAATTCTGTTCATGTGTTCCTGAGATAATTTTAAACAAAATTATGGTTCTATTGGGGAACCGTTTTTGAGCAGTAAAAAAATTGTAGAGAAAATTCCATACAAATCTGTCGGTTCATTTCTGAGTGAATTCGAATTTTCAATTTTTTACCAAAAAATTGTGTGTTATTTTTGAGCTTTTTTTAAAAAAAAAAGACCAATACTTATGTACGGGGTTGCAGTATGGTGGACTGCACTGGAGAAAGTCACATACTACGACAAACTCAGCAGAGTCCAACGCACTGCATGTCTCTGCATAAGCGGGGCATGAAGAACCACACCCTCAGCAGCGTTAGATACTCTCCTCCATCTGACACCCCTCGACATATTCAGCAAACAAGTGGCAGCGAGTACAGCTATAAGACTCAACGCCTCATCTCAATAGACCAACAACAATGTGGGGCACTCCATCATTTTGAACCTCTTTGGTTCTATACCAAAGTACATAGACTACACTATTCCAAAACCCCAATTTGGTAAAAACTTCCAGGTATCCATTCCATCCATAGATGAATGGGAAGACTAAAAACTCCTAGATGACAAAAGCATCCATTTTTACACAGATGGATCCAAGACAAATGAGGGAGTTGGTAGTGCTTAAGAAGATGCTCAGAAAAGCTTAATCTAAGCATCTCATTCCGCATCACTAATCATTGTAGCGTCTTCCAAGCGGAAATTTTAGCGATCAAAGAGGTTCTCTCCTGGCTAAGAGAAAACGTGATATCAACTTCTGATATACGCATCTTCTCTGACAGTCAGGCTGCTATCAAGTCTCTTGACGGCGGCGTCTCAACCAAATCTCTAACGGCCCTCGATTGTCGATCGTCTCTTATGGAGATGGCGCAACAATTTAACATTCACCTACATATGCTGGGTGCCGGGCCACAGAGACATCGCAGGAAATTCATGTGGTATCACAATGGGCCTTTTCTTCTGGCCTAAGTGTGTGGTTTTTGTATCCGCAGCCACTTTAACCTAACCTAACCTAAAAAAAAAATAAAAACTGCTTAACGCGAATCTGCTTGAAACCTTAACTTTCAACTTTGACCTAAATCGACCCAATGATTTGAGTTGTAGTGGCGAGGACATGCGGACGAAATCGCAGGACCAACTTTTTTCGACTTCCTTACCATCGTAATGTCATGTATGTTGCAAGTAAAAAAAAAACCAATTCTTAAATTAGTTTTAGTTTTTCTTAAAAAAAAATGGAGCTGTAAATCAAAAAATTACTTCGGATCTTTTTAACTTCAGGTTCAAAAATTTAACTCTTTGAAATTTGAAAAACGACTAATTTTGAAGACAATTTCCTGAAAACTGGAAACCTCAATGTACTTCCTGGCTTTAAATATTGCCCATTTATTTAATTTTTCTTAAATAATAATTTATTTAATTACAAACCTTTCAGTGCTCGTAGCGTGATGGTTAGTGCGTTGGACTGTCATGTAAGGGGTCTTGGGTTCAATCCCTGCCTGTGCCACCTATCTTTTTTCACGGGTACTGCCTCTTGCGAGGAATTGACAAATCCTCCAAGAGTAATTCTTGTCATGAAAAGTGCTTTCTCAAATTAGCCGTTCGGATTCGGCATATAAACTGTAGGTCCCTTCCATCTCTGACAACATTACTCGCTTACAGGGATGGTTGAGAGTTGTAAGTCACTAGGCCCTGGTTCTCCATGGACTGTTGCGAAACCTAATTTTTTTTTTTTTTATTTTTTAATTACAAACCTTATGGATAAATTTATTGAAAATAGTTAATCCTCTAATCGTCGCTACTGCTCTTTTGATATTTTGGTTATGACAGTACTCTGTTTCTCAACAACTCACTTGTACAGAGAATGTGCTTTTGAAATGTTTTTGAAAATAACATCATTGAATTATTTACGTCACTAGAGCATTGTCGTAACGTTTTTTTTTTACCCTTATTATCGTAATATTAAGTCTGTTAAATAACAATTTAAATTTTGCTAACGATCCCAAAATATGACTTGAGTACAAACTTGGGACTTTGGCTATTGACAACCAAATCCAAGAAACTGATTGTCATGATGCAAAATACTTGTGATCTTAAATCCTTTCTATTTTACTTGTTCTAAAAAGGATTGTTAAAACAAACTTTTGTCCCCTTATTCTCTTAAAAATAAATAGATACAAAACGTTTGACATACATTATAAGTATAACTTAAATAAAATTCAAATTCCTTTCCTCTGGCTCGGGCTCTGGCTCTGGGTTCTTATCTCTTATAATTTATTATTTACAGAAAATCGTCATCAAAGTTAACGAAACAAATTTATCTCTTACCTTAATGCAGAAATACTTAACAAGATCAACACCCTCCGCATAAAGTTTTCACCAAGCAACGTCGTTTCTCGTTCTCGTCCTCATTCTCATATTTAATTTTATAAAACTCTCGTCTTCATTATGGATGTTGTTTAAACGTTTGTAATACCTACCCGCACTATATTTTCCAAAAGTGAAAATGAAGACAAAAATAAAGACAAAACAAAAAACTTGAAAATATAAAACACCTGATTCTGCTCCTTCTGCTTCTGATACTGATACTGATACTGCTGCTGCTGCTGGTTTGAAGAAACTTTCAAAACAGCTTTCAAGTGATGCAAGCAAGCGAAGGAAGCATGCAGAGCAGGCAATGAAATATACTCAAAAGATTACACTTTAATCTAACTAGTTTTTCGAGATATTTAATCTCATAAATTACCCTTAGGGATAATTTATCCTTTTTCCCTTACCTCTTCTTTATCTAAACAAAAGTTTCAAAGATGGATGTATGTAGTGTGCATATAGAAAATAAACATAATTTTATGTATATATATAATTTTCCACTTTACGCTCTTACGACTTTGGCTAATATTAACTTCAATATACATATTTGTGCATATTATATTCTTGTTCACCTCTTCACCTATTCACCTCCCAGCCACCCATTGAAGCGACGCCGCCGCCATAGTTGATCCTTGTTAAAGCAAAATGCACATAATATAAAGAGAGTCCTTCGCACACTACTCTCGCACACAACATCATTTTCATCATAATGTTTATCGGCACGAATATCGATTTCATACTCAAGTATTCATACGTGCATTTTATATCCCTAATCTTCACTTAGGTAATGCACAACATTGTACACTTAAGTTTTGTTGCTTTTGTTATTATTATTATTACTACCTTCATATTATTATTATTATGTGCTCTGTATAAGGATAATACCTTTAATAGGTAACAAGATTCAATTGGAAGCAAGGCAAAGTAAAGCAAGCAGCAAAAACCCTTTAGTTAAGCAGACGTGTTTGTAGAACGTCTTACCGTCTCTTCGTCGTCGTCGTCTTACTCGTCCTGGTCCTCGTCATCTTCGTTGTTATCCCATAAGAATTTTGTGTGTATGTGTTTTTTTTTTCTTTTTTAAAGTACTTCACTTAGTAATTCGATTAAATTGTGCATCGCCAAGAAGAAGGAAGTCAAAGCCATAACACAAAAAAGAAAAAGGACTTTCTCTCTTGGGCTTTTTATATACTGGTATGTGTGGGTACGTATGTGTGTTGGGTACGTGACGTGCGCAAGGATCATCACTTAGTTTGCATATAAATACCTCGTCCTCATTGTATTTTGCTTGCATATTTATTGCGTTTTTAGCTCCTTGTGATGTTGTCACCTCAATTTGTGTCCTTCGCAGAAGCACCCAAGAAAATATCTTTACTTCTTTAAAGCACCATCACAACAACAGCAAAAAAAAATGGAAGTTCTATAAAGGATCTTAAAATAAGTGAAGAAGAACTACTACAAACTGAACCTAACCTTTTTTTGTGTTTCCTTCGTCCTCCCTGAGGCATATATTTTTATATTGAAAGAAGAAAATTCCTATCCTAGCAAGGATCACACTTCTTTTGTGTGGGTCGGTCGGGTCGGTCTTGGTCTGAAGAGTCGATTGTATATGGTAATGGTTGATGATGGTTGATGGAGAGAAGAGGTGGTGGTGGTGAAAAGCAATATTTCAAATTGCATGAAATGGCGAAATGAAAACTCCTAAAGTGTGCATACGAGCATCAGATTTGAAAATTCAATTGAAGTCCGTGTGTAATGTATTGCCACCTGAATGTGGCAGCATCAAGGACCTATGCTGCTGCTCCTGCTTCTGCTGCTCAAGAGTGAGAGATTCTTCTAAACCATTCACATTGTTACCATTTCAGCTTTTTTTCCTGATTTTGTTTTTTATATCCTTTCTCTCTCTATTTTTCAACTGCAAGTCCTTTGGTTAGAGATTTCTTTTCAGTTTTCGTTGTCGTTGTCGTCCTTTATCACTTGAGGCGTGAACAATCCACCAACGTCGTAATTCAATATCTTTTGCTGCCTTTCCTTTCGTTTTGCTTTTGGTTTTGGTTTGGTATGGTTTTGTGTGTGTGTGTGTGGTGTGGGAAAGCAAAAGCATTTTTATTCCTTAAAAATCTTTTATATTTTCTTCCTTTTTTTTTGTTCAACATCAGGATGCCACCTATTTTTCCGTCAGTTGCATGCAGAGTGGTGATGAATACCATTTTGTTGTTTTTTTTTTTTTTTTATTGTGTTAAATTTCTATGAGTGTATGTGGTGCAACCAAAAATCAAATAAGTTAAATTGAAATCGTGAAATGGTTGTTTTTTTTCTCTTCCTTTTTGTGTTCACTTTATTTTTGTATTTTATGCTCTAGTCTCGGAGGTAGGTAATATTCGCTGGCTTCGTTATTTCTCTCTCCTTTTTTTTCAAAAGGATGCTGCTATCTATTTTTTTATTGTTATATATATATTCATAGATATTTTATTTTTTTTTGTTAGGATTCAAAATTGAAATTTATTCATTCGTTTTACTCTTTTATAAAATTTAAATTTTCCGAGATAAATAAAGAGGCTTTTATATTAATATCTGTTCTATTATTCATTTTTTTTTCGTTTCAGGTAAGCAATAAAATTGACTTGGGACTATTAAAAAATATACCTAGATAATGATGAGGAGTTATATTTTGAGAAGAAAACTATAATATAGTAAGTAAGTTAATAATAATTTTTTATTAAGATTGAGCTTTATGAAGATATGCATTCCTGAAATTTATAACAACGTAAAGATATACGAGTAACTAAAAAAAGAAACAAATGTGGTTAGAGTAGACAACCTTGTGGAACTCCAATATTAATATCGAATACAAAAAAGATAAGTTCTTAAGAAATCTACTGGCTGGTTTCTTCCATATTTCCGACGCAAAGTGCCAGATGTCGTGTAAAATCGAAAAGGGGTTTTAATGTAGTTTGGGGATCAAGTTCAATCGGACTTAACTACATTATTATTATTATAAGCTTTTATTGCCTCAGTTTCATGATTACATTTTTGTACTTCAAAAAAGTATTGTTTGTTCATATTTAAGAATTTTGAAGAAAAAACTTATAATATTAAAAACTATGTAGTTATAAATTTTAAGTTTGTATAAATAAATAAATTAGGTGGCGCAATAGTCCGTAGAGAACCAGAGCCTAGTGACTTACAACTCTCAACCATTCCTGTGGGCGAATACGAACGGCTTTGAGAAAGCACTTTTTCATGACAAGCATTACTCTTGGAGAATTTGTCAATTCCTCGCAAGAGGCAGGACCCGTGAAAACTTTTTTTTTATATTGAATTTAAAAATTTTGAAAAGTTAATAATGTTGGTTGGCATAAGCCTCCCCAATGCTATCCATGTGTCTCTATTTTTGGCTTCGTTGTACCAATTTGTGATAGATCGTCACTCTATCTTTTATTGGGTCATCCTGCTGGTTCTGTGGTCTCCATTGACATTTGTCAATTTTTGACATTTTTCGATTTTTGATATTTGTCAATTTTTGACATTTTTGTCCTGCCTGCTTAGATACCTGCCCAGCTCCATTTCAGCCTTCTTGTTCTATTTATTACGTCAATAATTCTGGTTCTATTGCGAATATCTTTATTTCGTACACTTTGACTTGGTCGTATGTTCAGAATTTTTCTTTCCATTTTGGCCTGACATATCCTTAGCTAGTCAAGTGTTTTTGCGGTCAAGCTCATTGTTTGTAGTCCGTAAGTAAGAGTCTAAGATGTCTACACTTTGGTCCAGTTGTAAAATATGTTTAAGGCTCCAGAATTGGTTCCAGCTTTTTGTGATGCTTCTATCGGGTGATTTTTTAAGAGCTTGAGAACATTTAAAAAAAAAAAACGCATAAAATTTGCAAAATCTCATCGATTCTTTGTTTGAAACGTTAGATTGGTCCATGACATTTACTTTTTGAAGATAATTTCATTTAAATGTTGACCGCGGCTGCGTCTTAGGTGGTCCATTCGGAAAGTCCAATTTTGGGTAACTTTTTCGAGCATTTCGGCCGGAATAGCCCGAATTTCTTCGGAAATGTTGTCTTCCAAAGCTGGAATAGTTGCTGGCTTATTTGTGTAGACTTTAGACTTGACGTAGCCCCACAAAAAATAGTCTAAAGGCGTCAAATCGCATGATTTTGGTGGCCAACTTACCGGTCCATTCCTTGACATGAATTGTTCTCCGAAGTTTTCCCTCAAAATGGCCATAGAATCGCGAGCTGTGTGGCATGTAGCGCCATCTTGTTGAAACCACATGTCAACCAAGTTCAGTTCTTCCATTTTTGGCAACAAAAAGTTTGTTAGCATTGAACGATAGCGATCGCCATTCACTTTAACGTTGCGTCCAACAGCATCTTTGAAAAAATACGGTCCAATGATTCCACCAGCGTACAAACCACACCAAACAGTGCATTTTTCGGAATGCATGGGCAGTTCTTGAACGGCTTCTGGTTGCTCTTCACTCCAAATGCGGCAATTTTGCTTATTTACGTAGCCATTCAACCAGAAATGAGCCTCATCGCTGAACAAAATTTGTCGATAAAAAAGCGCGTAACACATTTCGAACCGAACACTGATTTTGGTAATAAAATTCAATGATTTGCAAGCGTTGCTCGTTAGTAAGTCTATTCATGATGAAATGTCAAAGCATACTGAGCATCTTTCTCTTTGACACCATGTCTGAAATCCCGCGTGATCTGTCAAATACTAATGCATGAAAATCCTAACCTCAAAAAAATCACCCATTATTAACATTATTTATTTTATTTATTTATTTCGATATGGCTATACACATTAAGATATAATATCTTATAAACTAGTGATAACCTATTAAGTTTAACAATGAAAGCAATGAAATAAAAAAAAGAAGAGAAAAGAAAGATAAAGTTGTAGGCAAAAATTATACAATATTTATAATAAAATTTAATGATTGTTTAAAAATAAAAGGAGAAAATGAGAGAAAGGGGATAGGAAGAAAGCAGGAAGAGGTGGAGAAGAAGAGGAAAAAAGAAGCTATAATGGTTTAGACAGGAGAGAGAAGAAAAGAAAAAAAAATTAAGATACTGATAAAAATTGACGTAATTGGGATTTAAAATTTGTATTGTTGTTTATTCTCTTGATATGGCGAGGCAAAGAATTCCACTTACGTGTAGCATTAATAAAAAATTGGCGCTCAGATGTTAGGGAGGCATATCGGGGTTGAATCAACTGGTCAGATCTAACTGAAGAATCCCTTCTTATTCTCTCAAAAAGGTAGGGTGGTTGGTGTGTAAGCAGGACATCGGAAAACAATGATAAGGTACGAAACTGAAAATAGTTCTCTAGTGGCATGTGAAGTAAACTATTTGAAAAATGAGATACTCTGTCGTATCTACGAAGGCCATAAATGTATCTGATGATGCTGTTGAAAATGACGTTAAGCTTACTTTTGCATGCAAAGTTACAACTCGAAAAAATTTCGCAGCCATAGGCCAAAATTGGAAGAATCAAACTTTTTGCAAGCATTGCACGCATCTTCATAGGTGTATAAGCCTAGGAGACCCCAAGCATGCGTAATACTCCGTATGATTTTCCAATTATAGCGTTAATATGCTTATCCCATGTCAAATTACGAGTAAAAATGACACCAAGATTCCGAACAGAGTCCACATATTCAATAGTTGCATTGTTTAAAATAATTTGTGGGAAGTATGACAAATCCAGAACTCTTTTAGATATAACTAAACACTTAGATTTAGATGGATTCATTGTCAGTCCATTAAACTGTGTCCAACCTGATAGTTTTTCAAGGTCCTCATTTAAGCGGTAAGCACCATCTTCAATAAGACCAAGATCGCAACCGAGATACATCTGTACATCGTCAGCATACATATGTAGTGTGCAGTTATGAATTACGGAGGGAATGTCGTTTACATATAAATAAAAAAGTAATGGTCCCAGAATAGATCCCTGTGGAACTCCACTAGTGGTTGGAAGAAAGTCAGACAACCTGTTACCTACTTCAACTGGTTGCATTCTTCCAGATAAATAGGAAGAAATAAGTTTTACTGCATCAGAGGAGAAGTTATAATGCTGTCGAAGTTTATTTGCGAGTTTGCTGTGAACCACAGTATCAAAATATGCCTTCGAAAAATCAAGGAGGACTAAAAAATTAACTTTATCGCCATCCAATGCTTGACGGAAGTCCTCTATGACATCAAGCACAGCCGTAACACAGCTATGCTTCTTGGTCCTTAAATGATTTTAGCTGTCGTTAAATGATTTTAGCTGTGCGAAATACATGTAATCTTCTACGTACTTAATTTTTTCTTCTTCCAACGTTGTATCGTCTTTTGTGTGATTTTTTGATTTCTCTAAATATGTTTAGACACAATGCGAGCCTAAAAGCAATAGCGAAGAATTTAAGAGGAGATATCGGTTCATATTGGTCTTTAAACTTTAAATATTCAAATGAGAGGTGAAAAAGAATTATGTAAAGCATCTCACATTCTTGTAGTGTAGTTGAAAAAAATATCAGTTAGTTCGGAAATGAGCTCAAGAACATTGCTTAAAAAAACATTATAAAACAAAGAAAACTTAGATACAATTCAGAGGTGTTCAGCGCATCACCTTGTCCAAGCCTTTTTTGACATTAAAAGGTTCGGTTGAGTTGTTTTCAACCTTTATGGTGTAGCGCGAATTCTCCATGGTTATCCTGCACTAACGGATGACTTTAGCAGGGTTGCCGAAATTAGACATGTCTTTATACTTTTTGTCTCTGTAGATGCTTAAAGATGCTGTAATATACGGCCTTGAAATCGATGAAAAGATGATGGGTGTCGATTTCATGTTCTTGGTGTTTTTCCAGGATCTGTTGTAATGTGAATATCGACTGTGGACTTTCCTGGTATCAAGACACACTGATAAGAACACATTAGGTTGTTAAAGTTGGGATTAACACAATCATATGGTGCCGTGAAATAAAGCCAAATTTCAAGAAATTACCCTATTTCATTTTTGTAAAGTGTAACAAAGCCGATTTCCAACAGCTGTTCTTTTTACTCTTAAACAAAATAATATAAAGCCAAATCGTTTTTTTTTCACACTCGAACCTACCCCAAATCCAATTGTGTGCCCAAGCAGAGGGGTTGCATACCTCACTGTAAAAATAAGTTTGTCTTATTTATCAAAACAGTGACTTTATTTCACTTTGTCACGGTGCAATATGACCAACTGCTAAAAATTGGCCTAGTTTCCCTTTTGTAAAATGCAATAAGGCCAAGTTTTTAAATGTGGTCTTGTTTTACTTGGCCTTATTCCACGGCACCCGTGCACATATTACGGCACAAAAGATTGTGTATGCAATGTTTAGGAGACTAAAATATAAATTGGATGGCGCAACAGTCCGTTGAGAACTAGGGCCTAGTGACTTACTACTCTCAACCATTCCTGTGTGCGAGTGTTGTCAGGGATGGAGGGGTCCTACAATTTTTGAGCAGAATCTGAACGGCTAATTTGAGAAAGCACTTTTCATAACAAGAAATACTCATGGAGAATTTGCAAGAGGCAGTACCATTGAAAAAACTTTGGATGGCATAAATAGGGACCCAAGACCTATGGCATGACAGTCCAATGCACTAACTATCATGCCACGGGTACTAATGGCTACTGTTTAGGAGACTGATTCCTCTATATTTGGTTCAGTTTATGAGGTCCACTTTTTCAATATCGGGCATACTTTCATGCGACCATATTTTGCACATAAGTTGGTGCATGATCCTAGCTAAAATTCGTTTGCCTATCATTCTTGGATTCAGTGTAAAAAAGCTGGAGTTTCACTTTTCAGCTTAAACGTAGAATAAATTAGAGGAAGACGGAAAGTGATATTTTTAATGTTCTTTTTTTTTAATATATTTTTTCATCTTTAATAAATTTTCCGTTTTCTTCAAGATTTAGAAATCCATATTGCGACATAGTCTGAGAAGTTAACAAGTGTTTCCATTATGAAATAACGAGTGTTGTATTTTAAGTAATTCCGAATTAAGACCTTACCAAATATGTTTTTAAATATTTCTGTTTTATTTTCATATTCGGTTTCCTAATTATTAGCTTTAGCTATTTTCAATGTTTCATCTTCCTTTCTTCTTTTTCTCACATTGTTTTTATTTTACGATGCTTCATTATTCTTTTAACCATTTCCTGACTTCTATACTTTATCTCTTGTTCTTTATCGTTAATCTTTATTTGTTTTCTTCTCTCCTCCATGGTCTTTTTTTATCTTTTATAATCTATCATTTGTAATCTATTATGTATCTATCATTTTTTTTTATCTTTTATCTTCAGTTGTCAATCCTTATTCAATATTCGATATTTGTTTTCTGCTCACTTTTTACTCATTACTTTTAATTCTTTTGTTTTTGTATTTGCAAATTTCCATGCCTTCTATTTTTAATTTTTTTTTGTTTTCAATCTTTTACTTACAACTTTCAGAGAACTGTCTTTCTTCACCTTCAATCTAATATCATCTTATATCTTTTATCTTCTAATTTCTATCTTTTACGAATATTTTCTGTTCTCTTTCTTGTCTTATATTATTCGATTTTCTATCAACTATATCTTTATGTAAATTAGAAAACAAAAGAAAATCCAATAATGGTTCACTCTGGCGTATACGTACTGTTTTTCTTCTTCAAATTGAATTTTGAACTGATTTAAGTTTTAAAATATTTAAACATCAAAGAAAATCATAACAACAAAGAATCAATGCCCCAAACATAATTGTTTGAAAAAAAGATGCATGTCAAAAGTATTGACATAAATTAATAAATCTTTTTTGGAATAAAAATCAAACTATCAAATATCTTTTTCAATTTTATACGATATCTACCATATAGAAGACTCCTAAGGCAGACGAGTATTTCTCATATAATGACTTACTAATAAAACATATATAGGTGATTTTAATCAAACGATGTATAACAAAACTCTTAGTTATAAAACTGTCATGTTCAGTTACTATTCAAAAATTCTGCCCTCAAACCTCATACACCTTCTAGCATCTACATTTTTCCTGTATGTCCTGTATAAAGTCAGTTTTTGGTATTTAGTATTTATTCGTTGCAATCTCGAGTCAATTTTCCATCAACATCCTTAAAGGTTATTTACAAATTACAAAAAGTGCAATTCCGGATGTCCACAGGTGGTATTTCGGAGATGAACATGCCAAACGAATCGAAACGAAAATTAAATTCAAATCGTGTGCTCAGCTCATGCTGATGTTGTCCCGTATACCGTGTTCTGTTTTGGCTTTCAAAACATTATTGCGCCAGATTGGGTTAGGGCTGGGGCTGTATGGTTTAGAGAGTAGAGTAGAGTGGAGTTGCATTCAGACCAGCTATTAGTTTTAACAAAAATCCTCCTGTGGGTTGGGTTTTTGGGATATTCAAATTTTCAAGAGATTGTCGGAGTTTGACCATCACGATGAAGTGAACAGGAGCAGAACATGCGGTCATCATGGTGCAAATGCACCACAGTGTAAACCCTCTAAAGAAAACATCTGTTCTAGATATACCTACATACACACCAGTCGAGAATGGAGTATCTATGAATGAATGTATGCAAAGGATTACTTTGCTTAACTGTACCATGTACCTAGACCTACCTTATGATGATGATGCATTTAATGGGCATTGAATGGGAAGGAGTTTTGTTGTTGTTGGGTGGGTGTGGGTGGTTGGGTAAAAGCTGTCGGTTATCATCTCCTCGAGGGGGTGTAGGATAGGTAGGTATATTATTCGAAATGGAACCCCTAGCTTTTTCGATCAAAATTAAATGTAACTTGAGGACAGAAAGAGAGAGAGAGAGAGAGAGAAGGAGTTTTTTTTTTGGAACAAAGGATATGCCACGTCTTCTTCGTCATAAGCAATCGCATCATCCTCTATGAAGTACATTCAATTCATGTCATAGTCGTATTCCCGGTCTTCTTATCATATCTTCGTCATCATCATCATCATCAGAAGCATTGTTCTAAGCGTCATTCAAGTTACATTTGTAGTTCATTCCACCAGGAGCAGTATAGTCGTTGGTTGCCGTTGTCGTTGTCTTTGTCTTTGTCATCGCCATCGTTGTCGTCGTCGTTGTCGTTTGTCGACGTCGTCATCTACATCGTGGTCCCTTTACATTTAATGTGATTCAATGGATCGTCTGCTCATCACTTGAATCCGTTTCGATTAAGAGATTTTCATCTCTCTATCACTCTGGAACTTCAGAACAGCATCAGTGTTCCCACTTTAAGTAAATTTAAAGAAACAAACACATGAAACATCAAGTTTTTCCCAGAAATAATCTTTGAAAAATATGTGAAATGGTAATCTTAAAGATTTTAAGCAAATAATTGGCAAATTTATATTTTTTAAAAACTCTGACACATTCGAATTTTCACAAAGGTAGATCGAACACAACACAGACACCTCTCTAGAAACCATTTATTTTTATTCTAGAAACCGTAAAAGGTGTCGTCGGAAATGCCAAAATGTTCAATTGAACAAATCAGACCGCTTACAATAATTTTTCATTACAAGTGAAAAACACACAATTTCGGCCTAATTCAACAATTAGTCAACCCTTTAAGTAAATTTGCATCTATTAACTTTTTTAATAGACAAAATATCGGCCAATACAAAAGATAATTTTGTTTAATTTGTGTTTATTAATAAGAGTAAAGATTTTGTTGTTCTTAGTAAGTTTCTATATATAGAGCTTATATGTTGAATATTGAAAGTAATATCAAAAACAACAGTAAATCGTTATGGTCATTTATCAATTCTAAAAAAAAATCGATATTGATTCTAAATACCATGTTTTTCAGATGTGTTGAATCGTCGGATTTAGACTCCATAGTTGAATTGTTTGCTAATTTTTTCAAATTCGTTTATTCTCATTCAGGATTTAATAATAGTTCACTGAAAAACATAATAAGTAGGTTTTAATATTGGCTCGATCCAGTTAAGTATTGAAGAAGTTAATTCCGGATTGAAATCACTTCAGTCTAATTATAGTTCTGGACCAGATGGCATTCCTTCGGCAGTGTTAAAAAATTGTTGTGATTCCAATTGTGCTCCTTTACTAAGCTTATTCAACAAGTCCCTTCAAGAAGGTATTTTTATTGATGAATGGAAACTTTCTTACTTGGTCCCTATACACAAATCAGGTTCTAAAAATGATGTAGAAAATTATAAGGTATTTGTAAACTCTCCGCAATTCCCAAATTGCTTGAAAGTATGGTGAAAATAAAGCTTGATTTTCTTACAAGTTAATATTTATCAGAAGTACAGCATGGTTTTGTATCCGGTCGATCATCTGTTACCAATTTAACTTATTGCACTTCGTATGTCACTAATGCTATGGAACAAAAATTTCAAGTGGACGCAGTATACACTGACTTTAGTAAAGCCTTTTATTCTTTGAATCACCAAACACTTCTGAAAAAACTTGAGATTTTTGGTTTTCATTCTCACTTTCTTCGTTGGTTATCGTCATATTTATCTTGTAGAACGTAACAAGTTAAGATTGGAGATACATACTCAAAGGAAATCCAGTGTACATCAGGTGTCCCGCAAGGTAGCCACCTAGGTCCGCTCCTTTTCATAATGTTCGTTAAAGATATTGTCTCGGTCTTTAATTATTGTGAATGTTTATTATATGCTGACGATCTGAAAATATTTTCAAAAGTTTCGAGTTTGGGCGATTGTCAACTTTTGCAATCTGACATTGATTCTTTATCAGATTGGTGTCACATCAATAGCCTTAAATTGAATATTAAAAAGTGTAACACGATTTCTTTTCCAGAAAATCTCATATTTTGTTATTCAACTATGCAATTGAATCTGTGGATTTAGATATGGTTTCAAGTATTAAAGACTTAGGAGTTATTCTTGATTCCCAACGTTCTTTTAAAAGTCATTTCGATTATTTGGTTCCTAAGGCCAACTCGCTGGTAGGTTTCATAAAACGAAATGGAAAAGACTTAAAAGATCCTTTCGTGTTATTATCCTTGTATAAATCTCTCGTCAGATCAATTTTGAAATACGCAGATGCTATTTGGAGTCCTATTTATATAGTTCATTCTGATCGGATTGAAAAGATTCAAAGACGATTTACAAAATATATATGTATTTAAGAAAATGTGTTGGAACTTTAGTCCTAGTTATGAGGCTAGATGCCAATTACTTGGAATAAAGTCGTTACAATCAAGAAGAAAAATTCATAGTGTAATGCTTATTAGAGACTTACTATGCTACCATATTAAATGTCCATCTCTTCTTGCCTTGGTACCAATCCCGCTAGGTCTATGAGAACTAGATTTTTCTTATTCCAAAGAATTCAAAAATGAAGAATGAAATGTAATGAAACTTTATCAAGATCTATTTTATATTTCAATGAAGTGTCTTCAAATATTGACTTTTAATCTTAATCGTAACACAGGTATACACACATTTTGGTGCCGATACTTTTGAAACTGTTCTTTAATAAATTCGACCTCCTGAACACGAATCTGCAATCGGTTTTTGCCTAGCAGCTCCCGTTTTCGTGTTATAGGGAAGGGTGTTGCAAACCGGACGCCACTAAGAAATACCCAAAATAATTGTGAAAAGAAGAAAGAAAAACATTTTCTTTGAAAATTCATGTTTATTTATTGACATTAACATACAAATATAAAAAAATAATAATTCCATTAACAAGATACCGAGTACATTTAAAATACAATATATTTTTTACTGCTGATTTGATGTACTGGAACCCAAGAAACTCCGTTTTTTGCTTGATCTGCAATGTGGTTTTCTCGGACAATCTCTAAGCAGATTTCAGCAGTAATCTGCCATCATATGCGTATCCCATTTGCCCTGGTATCGTTCTTCCATTGTCCTTATATCCTGGTGAAATCGCTCACCTTGCTCTTCACTCAAGTCTCCGAAGTTTTCAGGAAACCGATCCAAATGGTTTTGCAAGTAATGCACCTTGATGCTCATGTTGCATCCAAGCTCACGAAAAGCAGTCAGCATGTTATGAACCAAATCCTTATAACTTGAAGCCTTCTTGTTGCCTAGAAAGTTTTCGACAACTGACACAAAAGATGTCCACGCTTTTCGCTCTTTTTCATTCATAGATTCAACAAAATTTGTGTCCTTTATTAACCGTCTGATTTGAGGGCCATCGAATATGCCAGCTTTTATTTTTTCAATGCTTAATCCTTTCATCTTTGTAGATATGAATTGAAAACATGATGAATCCTTATCTAGAGCCTTAACAAATTGCATCATTAAGCCAAGTTGTATATGAAGTGGAGGCAGTATTATTTTATTCCGATCAACCAAAGGCTCATTAATAACATTTTTTCCTCCAACAACCATGTTCTCTCTTTCAGGCCAGTCTGTTTTTACCCAGTGATCTTGTTTAGCTCTGCTATCCCAAAGGCACAAGAAGCAGGGACATTTTGTGTATCCACCTTGCTGTCCAAGGAGGAAGTTAACCATTTTTAAATCAAAACAAATAACCCATCCGTGTTCGTGATACTTAATCTTTTCCAAGACTATAGCTATATTCTTGTACTCTTCTTTCATTTGGGTTGAGTGAGCAATATGTATTGATCCCAATTCGTTACCATTGTGTAAAAGCACACATTTTAAACTTCGCTTGGAACTGTCAATAAACAGACGCCATCGATCTGGTTCATACTCAGGAATGCCCATTTTTGTTAGGAGACCTTTAACATCGTGACAGAGAACGAGATCTTCTTCCTGAGAATAGAATGTAAGCAACTCTGCTTCCCTTTTACGATAGAAAGTTATTGTTGTTCCTTCATCAAGTAGATTTTTTTCTTTTAGCCGCGATGCAAGTAACTCAGAACATTGTTTTGAGAGGTTAAGATCCCTGATGAGATCACTTAATTCACTTTGGTTAAATCGTTGGGGACTTGATGCATTTTCCTCATATTCACTGTCTTCGTCTGTGTCGCAGTGGGGTATTTCATCCTCCGAAAGATCTGGTAGCTGATGAAATGTTGGTATGGGAACTTCATTGGAATGAGGGATGGGCCTTCGAGCAGAGTCTAAATCAGGATATGTCCACTTGCTTCGGTTCTTACTATTGATGCCTCTGATATTCACTAGACAAAAATAACAGTCATCTAGTGATTTTTTTGGTTCTCTCTAAACCATAGGTACACCAAATTTCAGACTCCTCCTTTTCCCATTTGTCCACTGACGTAGATGTTCAGTACACGTTTTGCAAACTACACGTGGTGCCCAAGATTTATCTTGATCACCAAGTTTGATACCAAAATAAGCATTGTATGCTTTCTTCAGAAATTCAGTAATGGATTTTCTGTTCTGATTTGTCGTGTATTCACCACATACATATATAACAAAATTGCTCGGGATGATTCACACGGATTCTGCAGCTAGATGACATTTCTAAAAATTAGCTCTTAATGACTTACAGTATTAATTAAGAAGATGAGATTTTCTGATGTATATGCTCCTTGGGAGTACAAAAACTGACTAACTTAATTTCCCACAATGGCATATAAATTTTTAATAAATTAGGCTAAATTAAATAGATATTTCTGTAACTCAAAAACTAGAGCTGCTAGGGAAAATGGTTTTCAGTTTTAAAATCAGCGTTAAAAGTACAAATAAAATCAGCTGCAAAATTAAAGGCACCAACAATTTTTTTTTTTTTGTAGACGACCTGTGAATAAATTTAAAACTGAAGTATTATATTTATTCACTTTTTAATTTGCTCTTGGAGTGCTTATATCTGTTAGCTGTAATATTGCTTGTAGATTAAATAAATATATAAAAAAAAATAAAAAGAGTGCAATAACTAAAGACTAAGTTTTAAAGAACTAGAAAAAAATTATATTTTACCACGCAACTCAAAACGGTGCAGGGAATTAACTTCACGGGAACTAATTTCACATGGGAACTAACTTCACCACTAGTGGGAATTAATTTCACTTTTTTTTTTGTGAAGTTATCTCCCACTGAAGGCGGGAGATAATTTCATCAGAAAATTGTGTGAAGTAACTTTCCACCTACGATTGAAATATCTGAAAAAATATCAAGCGTTGAATTGGTGACGTGAAATAGTACCAAATGAAATAACACCAAATTTCAAATTTGGCCTTATTTCGTTGTTCAAAACGAAATAAAACCAATTTGGCTTTATTTCAATTTATAAAAGGAAATAAGGCCAACAAAATAAAGGAAACAACGCCGAATTTTTAAAGTTCACTTTTTTACATACAAAACACGCAAAAATGGTTGATTTATTGTCTAGAAATTGCTAAAAAGTTTTTTTTAATTGATAGCACGACGACGTACTAACAGCTAGGTATGTAAGGGGGGGCATGCTGCCCCCCTGCAACCCCCCTGCTTGGGATCACTATAGGATTTGGGATGGGTGCGAGTTTGGGTATATGCAAAGAACTTTTGCATTTGAGCACTAAAATCAAAGAAATTCCCAACAAAAAAAAAGCAAGTATGGCTCACAGTTATGAAAGAATCACAACGCATTCGTGTTCTTTGCATATACCGAAACTCGCACCCACCCCAAATCCTATAGTGCTCCCAAGCAGGGGGTTGCAGGGGGGCAGCATGCCCCCCTTACATACCTAGCTGTTAGTACGCCGCGCCGTGGTATCAATTCAAAAAAACTTGTTTTAGGCTCCAATTTCAAAAATTTCAATCGAGCAACAAGTATCTGTCATTTTTCAACTTCAACTTATGTTAACTTCACATGAAAGTGAATTTGATTCCCACAAAAAAGTGAAATTGTCTCCCACCTTCAGTGGGAAATAACTTCACCAAAAAAAGGTTAAATTAATTCCCACTAGTGGTGAAGTTAGTTCCCATGTGAAGGTAGTTCCCGTGAAGTTAATTCCCTGCACCACTCAAAACACGTAAAGTGGCATCATTTGCCCTTACCCACGCTATACATATCTGTTTCATCTTAATTTCTATCCATTCATCCAAAATCTTCCTATAGGCATAGTTGTATATCAGATACCTTCCTATAGCCATTTTCCATGGTTATTGTCGTTGTTCGTCCGTCGTCGTCGTCATCGTCGTCGTCCTAAAATTAAAGTCGACACATTATCCACAATCAAACAAACGACCGAACGACCGTCAAAACCAACCAAAAGGATTTACTTGAATAGTCCATTCAAGAGCTAATGCGTTTCAGAGAGTTGAGTTGTACATAAATATATACATACATATGTATGCACCTACAACATATACATACATACACAATACATAGTGTTACTTATAGTTTTACAACAACATCAATGCCAGTGTCAGTAGAGTAGTGTATATAGAGTTGCTGCCGAATTCAGTCAACCGAGAAGCAAACGGATTTGGAGTCAGTGATGATGTTCGTTCAGCACTGTTCTCTTATAACTCTATATTCGTACCTCTATTTAAAAGCCCCATTTCCACGTCCTTCATCCTCATCCTCATCCTCTTTGCTTTTTCTCGTCATCGTGCCATGTTTGAGCAATTTTGTGGCAAGAATGTTGGATGCTTATAATAAAGTCATCGCAAGTCCTTAGTAATATCCTTTCTATGATGTAAGCTATCAATATTTATCCTTGTATCGAAACGGTCGACCGGGATTATTCCTATTTCTTCATTTTTCATCATGTTCTCTGTCTGCTTTATTTTTATCCCTTCTGAGCTGAGCTTCAGCCCATCCGTTTTTTTATTTTTGCTGACACTAAAAACCCATAAAAGACTAGGCGCGATTGGTGGCACAGAAGAGTTGCGAGAGAGGGAAGGGGGGAGGGATTAGAGAGGAGGACATCTACCCATCGCATCGTTCAAACTCCCAAATGGAAATATTGGATGAAGAGGATTTTTTCCAAGTGGCTTCACATCCGCCGCCGCTGCCACAGCCACAACCACACTGCCACACACATGCGATGTGTGGTGTGTCTGCTATACTTTATACCTACAACTGTTTCTATATAACGATACTCGTATACTGATACTGATCCTTGTGAAAATATAACTGGAATATGACTGTGAGTTCCGGCCTCCATATTGCCAGCCTATATCACCATCATAAGCAGCAGCATCGTCATGATGATGAAGCACAGCATAGAAGCGTTTAGACTTAGCCTTATTTTGTTTGGCATTTAATGGTCCTAGGTTCGGTGTAGTTTTCCTATTTCACTATAATATGCTGATTACGGTACCTATACTACATATAGTACATGCCGTACGGCACGGCATGCATAGCATCGACATCGGCACGGTATGTGTATACCTTTCCTGATATCCTCATGGAAGTAGAGTGATTTAAACATGTTAGCAAACGAACTTAACGATGCACAGTTTTGGGACACTAATTAGATATTATGTTATGATGGGAAGGCAATCGAGGGAATAGCTTTTTGGTGGTTAACCGCATCGATAAAATAGGAACTGATGTCATAAAATCGTTGCTTATACTAATATACATTACATAAAGGCAATTAGTGAATATAGAAGGACCCTTTTTCTGTAAAAAAAAGAAAACAAAATCCTTAGAAAATAGTCCCATACCGAAATAACCTTGAAAAATCAAAACTTCCTCTTCGAAATCTGTCCCAAACCATCTTCACCACTTTGTCGTTAAAACAAGCCCCCTATAACAACACACATAATAATATTTAAGGAAAATTGTTAATTGTTATTACCAGAAATTAGGGCCTCAGAACACTTATAGATACATTATATGCTAAACATAGTACACACCTTCTAAACAGTATAACCTTAAAATATAAACTCTTACAACACAAAAATATAACAATATTTATAATTTCTTGTAATAGCTTGGTTATGCGGTTAATTCCACTCAGCTTAACGAGTCTAGAACATCAAGATATATAAAGTAGAATAAATCTCATAACCAACTTGTTAAGTTCAACTCTCGAAAAGACACTCTATATAATCATATATAGGTATATTCGTAAGTTAGGTACCTAAGCTGTATATACGGCGAATCATAATTCTCACTCACATCACTCACTTACATCCGTTTGCTAGATCCTTTAGCATACCGCAACGCACACACTACCTTCGTCCTCGTCCTCGTCCTTGTTGTTGGTTACGTTTTCATCCCTTCGTTATTTGGTCCTCGTTCGCTTTAGCAGCTTGAGCTCGCTCGTTTTTGTGCTCGTGCTAACTTTAAAGCCAATTAAGTGTTGACACAAACAATTCACCAAAGGATAATTAAAAGTTCTAGACATGCAGCCCAGTACAGTTAAGCACATCAGCCATAGCGCACATTCTAAGGAGGGCACACAATGCCTCCTCCTAACCCTCCCTCTTCTAGCCACACCGCCCCACCACCTTTGGGCCAAGAGATCAAGTTGAAGTAGTGAGAGAGGGGGCAGCAGACAGGGGTGGTTGAGAAGACTGCATAACCAGTACCAGGTTAAGCTTAAGCTTTCGAAAACACTCAACCCCCACCCTCCTCCCATATAGCCCAAACACAACAATGACTTTTTATTCCTCGAAGAGAGCGACTAAAGTAGTTTAATGGCCACTGGTGTGTGTTTAGTTCTAAAACTACAGTTATGTGTGTCTTGAGAGGGTTGGCTGATATGGCTGGCAGGCGTTCCTAGGCGGGTAGGTTGGCTGGCTGGCTTGCTGGCTACCCTAACATAAGAAGTAGAGAATCCTTGTGTGTTGTTTCGACATTTTGCATATTTCATCTATTTAATTGTTTGGAGTGTAATTAAATTGAGTACATTTTATGTGCACACACACACACACACACACACACACACACATACATATATGTATATAGTTTATATTTTTGTTATTTTTGTGATGTGGCATTTGTGTGCTCTTTTTTCTGTTTTCGTTTTCAATTTCAATTTCAATTTGAAAAGACTCATTCAATGGTGCTTGGAGATTTAAGCAACTTTATTAAAAACGAAGATTAAAGTTAGTTGTTTTTTATTTTGAAACATTTATAATTAAAAAGTTTATTTAAAGATATGGTTTTGTAGAAGACACCAATGTAAACACCTACCTACACAAAACAAAGCAACAAGTTGATGATATCCGACTCTCGACTTTCTATCTAAAAAAAACTGATTTATTAAAAAAATGAAAGTTATGTTAAAGCTGGGCTGTATCTTTATCAAGACAACAAGAAATCAAAGCTGTTCGGCCTTATTTTTTTTATAACGCTGCCTTTGAAAATGACAACAGAACTTAACTTTATTTGTTGATAAATGTCAAATTTATGTCGTTAAATGACATCTATGTCCAGGGAGAGCTGCTGTTATTTTTAGATAATTGGTAGGAGGGGCAGGGCCTGGTATCTTTTCGTATAATCGGGCAGGTCGACAACTACTAACCTTTCTATTTTCACAAACTATGTTCTCAATAAAATTGAGGCAGGGTATCAGGTTGACGTCATCTATACTGACTTTGCAAAGGCCTTTGATAGAGTCAGCCACACTATTCTACTGAAAAAACTATCAAGAATTGGTTTTCATTCAAATGTTTTGCAATGGTTAAAATCTTATCTTATAGGACGCATTCAATTTGTTTCCATTGGTAGTGTTCTCTCTAATCCTGTACATGTATCATCAGGAGTCCCTCAAGGTAGTCACCTTTCTTATTTTTATTAATGACATGCCAGATATTTTTCATAATTCTCTTAGACTTTTATTTGCTGACGATCTTAAGTTTTATAGATGCATAAAACAAACTGATGATTGCCTTCGCTTGCAAGACGACCTTAACATGCTTATTGAATGGTGCAAGAAAAATCAATTATCTTTAAACGTTTCTAAATGTCAATGTTTTTCATTCTATCGTTCTTACTGTCCTACTTTCTTTGAATATAAAATTGGCAGTAGTGTTCTTGAAAGAGTCAATGAAAAGAAAGATCTTGGTGTTGTTTTTGACCTCAAACTCAATTTTATCAAACATGTTGAATATATTGCTGCCAAAGCTAACTCCATGCTTGGTTTTATTAAAAGAAATTCAACAGACTTTTCAGACCCTTATACTATTAAATCTCTTTTTTGTGCATACGTCAGATCTATTTTAGAATATTGTTGTGTTGTTTGGAACCCATACTATAGAATTCATTCATTAAGAGTTGAAAGAGTCCAAAAGAATTTCACTAGGTTTGTTGTATGGAAACTTGGTTGGAATATTGAAACTCCTTCATATGCTACGAGATGCAAACTTATCGGTTTAGAGTCACTTGAAAATCGACGTAAAATCTTCTCTGTTTTATTTATTCGTGATATTCTGTTTCATCATATCAACTGCCCATACCTTCTATCTTTAATAGCGTTAAATATTCCTTCTTGTCAACTAAGAGATTATGATCTATTCCACGTAAGTTACCATAGAGTTAATTACGCAGTTAATGAACCTATAACTCGCTGTGTTAGGGAAACCAATTCTGTCTCTAATGTAATAGACTTTGATTTCCATTTTAATAGAGTCACTTTAAAAAATAAACTTGTGTTCCATTTCCTAAATATTGATTGAAATGTATTTATTAATTTATTATTTTATTTATTTTTTGCTTTGTTTAAATATTTAATTTTAATTTTAAGTAGTCTGTAAGATGATTAATGTAATCTCTGTTTGATGAATAAACTAAACAAAACTAAACTAAAAATAATCCTCGTAGAAAAATCAACAAAGCTACCAGAATACTGCAGTGTCTTTCAAGAATAAGTGCTGCCGTTTTCTAAAACCGCTTAAGAATTTTCTTCTCAAAATTCTTAAAGCCAAATAGCAATTAAAGCCATATCTGTCACTGTCACAAAGTTGAAGCTGGTAAAGCAATGTCGTAGGGAGCTTTGTTTTCACGAAACCAACACTGTTACCCTCCGTTGGGTCCCAGGGCACTGTGACATTAACGGGAATGAAAAGGCAGACAAATTGGCCAAAAACGGGTCAATGTTTAGTCAGAGCCATACGAGGTGTGTTCAAAAAGTACCCGGAATTTTTAAATTTCGCGGGTCTGGAGAGTCCGAAGGACAAAAATTTGTTTGTATTGTGTTGGTATACATGCCCCTAAAGTATGATGCAATTTTCAGCTATATTCACTGTTTACTTTGTTTGTGGTAGTTGCTAAGGTTCGACGTGTTTTTATGAGCTCGGCGATTTTTGTTGAAACTGTTGAATTTTGACAAAAAAAACAATCGCATGAACATCGCTCAAGAGCTGTTAAATGACGTCAACGACGATCCAAGTTTGCTTGAAAGGGTCATAACTGGTTATGAAACATAGGTGTACGGTTATGATGTCGAAACCAAAGCACAATCGTCCACCTGGAAGCATCCAACGTCAAGAGCGAAAAAAGCACGTCAAGTTCGATCAAAAGTGGATATTTTTTTGAAAAAACGAAAATTCCGGGTACTTTTTGAATACGCCTCGTATGATATCAATGATTTAAAAGCCACTAAAAATAGTAACTCAACTAATTCACCAAAATGTTATTGAAATGCTTGTCAGCTCTTTCGAGGAATCTTTGGCTGAATTTTTTCAAAGGTAAAACAAAATTCCTTATGCAACCAGGTAGACCTTAGTTGTCTTTATTGATAGGTATCGTTACGTGTCACAACTCATTGGGCACCCATATGAATAGAATGGGTATCAGCTCAAGCCTAGCCAAAAGAAGATTGACAATGTTAGGTAAATATTTTTTCGACTACATATTATGCCCTATAACCTTGTCCTTGCCACCTAGAGACATTCTGAAATTTTCACAGAAATCAGAATGGTTCAGAGAGGCGTCTTCAACCTAAATCCTCACCAAACTTTTTGCTCCTTACACAATTCTTTCACTTTCCTGAAGAGCACAATGGATCCAAAGTGATTTAAGTAATATGTTTATCGACCTTTACGGATGCAGCACCCCGTATAACGTAAACTAACGTAATGAATTGGGAACATCAAACTGATTAAATTGGTGCTATAACCGACGTTCCGCAGTATTGCACATTGAGTCCAATATTTAGTAATATCCTGAAAATCAAAGAGTATATTTTCTTTTATCAATTCAATTGAACTTGATCCCATACATTTCCAACAATACTCAATTGTTTTGAGTTTCTTTTATCAATTCAAATGATTTAATTTGAACATAGAATCTTCACTTTGTTCTTCCTTAATTTTGTATGATTCTTTACAGTTTTAACCAGAACTTTCTGACTAAGGGCTGAAAAGCTGCTATTAGTAACAAATCTTTCCTTACGTATACTTATATTCGTTGTTTTACAGTATTTAGAGATATATTAATAGGATTTGATATTAAAAATTGAGTTCCACAAGATTGTCTACTTCAACCATTTTTATTTTTAGAAGTCATAAAAGGTGCTTTCTTAGCTCCGAGATAAATTTTGATGGTTTTGTGTTGATACTTCATTTCAATTTCATAAAACACTTCGTTCTTTGTTTCCAGGCCTGTTAACTGGCCTTTTGTTTATTTTCAGCGGGGCTATATTCAAGACACCATTAATGTAATATGGTCAGCTTTTTTAGAAAAATTAATTTAAAAAATTGGCGTCATTTGATATTAAAAATGGAGTTCTTCAAGGTTGCCTACTATGACCATTTTTATTTTTAGAAATCATAAAGTTTACTTTTTTAGATCCATAACTTTGATAGTTATTGTGTTGACATTTCAGTAAGTTTTGTCAATTAAACATGAATCCTCTTCAACGCCAGATTAACGCTTCCAAATTGTGCAAAATTTCTAAAAAAAAAAAAACAATTTGTTCGTGAAGTCCAAAGAATTTAAGCTCATTTCTTCTTAAATGATTTCGTCGGCTTTCGTATATGTAACCTTAATCCTCAATCCTCAAAATCCATTAAAATTAACTGTTTGTTGCGGTATACAATCTAGCGGCATCATTCTTTCCAAATAAGGAAGGAGTTGCCGTTACAGTAAATAGTAAGTGTTATAAAGCCATGCTGACAGTTGTTTCATGGGACTATGTTAAGTCATTAGATTATCCCGAAAACCAACAACTTTGGAATCATTGAAACTCAATATGTATTCAAGTCACTATAGACGCTAAGGGGTGAGCTTTATTTTAAAAAAAATATTTTCAAAAATTGGAATAATCGAAAGGACTAAAAACCCATTACCGTTTAAATGTCATAAAACTATTTACGGGGTTATATGGCGAGAAATTCATTTCAACAATATTTCTTTCTTGTATTGTTCTAAAGTCCTTAAAAAGCAGCCGATGTAACCGTACATTTTACATAATCCTTCGTTTTTTTTTTATTGATGTTCTTCTGAACAATGTTCTTAGCCTCAACTTCAAATATTGTATAGATATTCTTTTTCCAGCGAGAATGTGTTATAAATTAACTCTGTTTTTTTTCTCCAATTTTAATATCCGAAACCTTGAGACCAATGTGCACCGTTAGTAGTTGAACTATAAAAGACAACGGTCATTTTTGATTGAGATAGATGTCAAATAAAAGCTTATGTTGAATATATATTTTAAATATTTTTAAAATCATTTTGGAAGATTTCGAGATGTTTGAGCTTGAAATTGAAGAAGAAAATGAAAACAAAAATCGTTGTTTTTTACCATATCAGCTTATATCTGCCGAATAATAGGCTCCAGTAAAGCGATGTTGGCCTAAGTCTTCACTGATTGTTTTGAAATATTAGCATCTAAAAAGAAACCGAAATATATTAAAAGTCTGAGCTAATTATATGAACATATACTTAGTATATATAAAAAATGTTGATACCATCTAAAAGAAATTTGTGTGATATTTGATTTGGTACTAATATCAATTTAATGTAGTCTATAAGTCGAAAGTTATAAGCTGGACCCTATTTTATAAAAATTGACAAGTGACACTTCTACAAATTTTTCACACTTGTCTGACCAATCTGTGTTTTATAAAATATTGACAGATTACAAATTTGTTAGAAATATACATTGACAAATTTGTCGTGAAAATTTCATTGCATAATCTTAAAATGTTGTATGATAGAAAAATTATGAAATATGGATGTATTTGAAATTTTGTTTCAAAGTTCATCGTTTATGGACTAATTTTTTCGATGTTATAAGTAACAGAACGCTGACACTCTTTCAATTTCAAAAAATGTCACAGTTTACAAAATCGTGCTTTATTATAAAAAAGTGAAGTACATACAACATAATAAAAACATACAAAAAATCGAGAGTTTTAAGATGAATACCATTCTCAATATATGTAAAAAAAAAAAAACTGAGATTCCTGTCGCAATAATTTTCAATTGAATGCTGTCAAATATGTAAATTGTAATGTTTTTCATTTCATAAAAGAATTGTCAGTATACAAATTTGTCGAAAAATTCCTGATAATTTCTTAACGAAACGAAAAGATGTCAACTATCAGGTTTTTTTCCTACAATTTTACAAACATTTTTATGGAACAGATTTTGACAATTGTAAAGTTTTAAATTAGCAAATTGTCACCTTTCGCAATTATCAATGATAATGAAATAGGATATGTTAAAAAATCACCGATTTTTATAATTTTTACTTCTTCAACTTCAATCTCGAAATATTCCAAACGGATTTTAAAAATATTGGTAATGTATATAAATCAAAACATCAGCTTTCATTTGGTATCAATATCATCGTGAACAAACTTGTATGGAGAGTGGCGGTTCTCCTTTCCGCAAGCTTTAATTTAAATTTTTGAAAGTCTGGGAAAGAAAACTATAAGTCTCTTTTTATTCCTTCTTTGAATGAAAAGTCTGGATAACATAATACTTCATCATACACTTTATCTATTTTCAAAATCGTATTTTAAATCCATTTTCAATAAAAAAAAAAATTGAATTGACTTGAGTTGCAATCAAATGAAAAAATAAAACACTCAAAAACTTAAACTATATTTTTGTTAATCGAAAAATATAACTTGCTTAGTACTTTTTTTATTCAGTTTAACCTACCATCGAAAAAATAGAAAGAAAAACACTTGAAAATTTCGAACTCTACAATAAACACGAAACTAAAATCCACATCGAATCAATAACAAAAACTAGGAAAAAAAAATCAAAAAAGAGAAGAACACCTATCCATCCATTCAGTTCAGTGATTGCTTCCCTAATCCAAAAAAAATCAATTTGAAGCTGCCACTGCTGCTTCTTCTCGTGCAGCATCTATTTATTAAACCGAATCACGATTCGTTGCAACACTTCTCACTCTCACTCCCCATAAATCTATTTTTTGTTTAGAATAATTTCACTCTGGAATCAATAAATAGCCACACTACTTTATTTGATGGTCAATATAGAGATACCCTTTTACGTTTTTTGTTGTTGTTTTTTTTTTTTAAGTTGCAGTTGCAATTGCACGTTTGTTGCAAAAATTCAAACACGTTTCACTCTTAACTGAATTATATTGTATATCTGCAGGATTTCACACGTAACAAGGTCTGAATGCAACAATAACAAATAATGTTAGAAAATTTTTCTACATACAATTTTTGATGTATAGTTTGTTGTACGTACACAATACAACAAAAAAAAAAGCAAATAAAGATGGCGTCGTGGTCGCGTCGGTGGTGTTTTGTCAAGTTCTCGCGTTACGCCATAAATAATTAGAAAAATGGCGTCAAATTTGTATGCGCATAAATCAAGCCTCTGATGGTAACCTGGCATCATCACAACACAACCCACATCAACCCAACTTACACCCCCACCCCCATCATTGACGACGAAACAACATATTGTTAAAATTTTGACCATCAGGATCAGGACAGGACATACACAACGCATATTTATTACAACATCCTGTTGGTGGCCTTCTTCGTGACATACTCCTCGTATATAGAGCAGGGATTGGGGTGCGTGTTTTGAAAAATTGAGATATTGCGGCCAGAAAAGCATAAAGAGCACAATCCCAAGCACAGGCAGAAGCACATCCGTATCCGCGTCCGCGCGCCAAAAATCAACAAGATGGAAACATCGTGTTTCCCTTTATTCTGACGAGGACGACGACGACGCTGACGCTGCTGCTGCCGGTGACTGTTGGGTCGGGTTTGTGGTTTCTATGTTCGTATGCATGATTGCTGATGGGCTGTGGCAGGAACTTTTGCGACTACTGCCTGTTTAAGCTGAAAATAGGTCGCAAATAGGAATTATCCTCCCCTCCCTCACTCTCCATGTTTAGATGGCAGATTTATGATATGTATATCCTTTATCCTTTTTTTTTTTGAAAGAAGGATAGACTTGGATATTTTTGTTATTTTACTATTATGAACATTGCGTGTGTGTTAAAGTCACAATTCTATTTTGGTTTAATAATGACAAATAGATTCCCCGAAAAAATAAGTATAAAAGGACGTGTACCTATGAGCGACGACCGCACGAAGATATACGAATATACGAACTTTTGTAGATGAAATAAGATTTATCAATTCTAAACACACATCTGTTGCACTGTGCCCGAGCCTTAGCCTGAGCCTGAACCTCTGATGTGCTATAAGAAGGATAAAGGATAATTATATAATATATCGGTTAATTGGGTGATTTAGACACACACGAGAAAATAGGCAAACTTTGACTTTTCGGTTAGAGAATCAATTTGTTATGCCTTAGTTTCATAAATCCCATAAGGAAAGTTTTTTTTTTGAAAGGTTCTTTTAATATGTGTTGGGTTGGTCGTAACTCATATCCTTGTGGTGCTTGTTATCACCCACCAGCATTACCATCGCGTACCGCCCCACTGTCGCCGTCATCGAAAGTTAAAGGTTAAATAAATTGATATCTATGTCATATGCGTATTATAAAAATAGTTTAACCACACGTGTACCTGAAGCCGACAGACGACGACGCACGATCCCACGAAATGACGCACGGCATAAGGACGATGATGATGACGACAACAACGAGGAAGGATTATACAATTTGGGTTATACTTCTACTTGTATGTAAAGTAGGTGTATAAATTATTCATAATGTTTTTGTTACAGGAAAACCTTTTTGTCGCCATATTGTATGTTTTTATGTTAAAACCAAGGAACCTTTAGCTTTTAGCATAAGCAAAGTCAAAAAAAAAAAAACACAAAAGGGTAATTTGTAATTTTTTTCTGTTAGTTTGAATAACAGAATAAAATAAGTCAAATCATTTTTTCTTGGTATCAAAGTCCAAATTTATTCATAACTCAAGACCTCGAGACCGTTGAATCCATCAGGAAGACAATAAAAATTACCCTTAGGTTGGGGGGAATACAAATGTTAGCTTTTATGAACTCAGAGAGACTAATAATAGAATGGGAGCCTTTTAGCCTCCTTCAATGATTATCCTTTATTAATAAGGGTTTACTTTTAGACAATTTTTGAAAACTTGAAAGGCTTAAAACGAAACACTGGAGAAATAGCCAAGTTGTTGAAAAGAATTTGGATAATCATCATTTTCAAAATCTTCAACAGGCTACCGATGCGACAAAAAGATGTAGATATCAAGTTTGTTTTTTGAAAGAAATTGGGAATAGAAGCTTATGACAAAAGATCATTTATGAACACAAGAAAAAGTATAGGAGACATAACCGAACCCTGAGGCACACCAGCGTATATTTTGTGAATATCAGATTTTAATCCATTCAATACACTATACTTGTCGTGAACGGTCCAAAAAGTTATTCCTAACCCTTATTTTTTAAAGTTAAACAAATTGTGCTTAACTCACAATATTTTAAGTTCTAGCCTTTTAGTAAAAGAAACAGATCATAATGAATAAATCAGTTATTTTTGTTTACAAACGGATTTTGTAAAAATTCTGAAATCTCTTTTTAGCTATTTCTGATTAGGTATCAATATTAAATGGTGTCATATAAGCTAGCTCATATTAAAAACCCAAACGCAAAGAATCAAATGTTGTGGTCCCAAAAAAGAAACAAAAATACTAACTTTGGGAATACCATAAGGTTCGACATTGGGACCAATACTTGTTTATTGGTTTTTAGAAAAATGTTTAAATTGCCTCGAAAAGTATATTGCAAGTAAAAATACTACGACGATAAATTTTAGAAGCGTCCATAGCAATATTAAGTCACTGGGCTTGAGAGTTCTTCATGGTTCTACATTGGGTCAATACTTTTTTGGTTTGTTAACATTTTATTTAAATTGCCTTTAAAAATAATTGCATGAAAAAACGTTTTTTTCTAATCCGTATGTGATGTTAAATTTCTGAAGTGTTAAGATAAGAGCGAAATATAGCCACTGAGCTTAGAAGTTTCATGAGGTTCGATATTAGGACTAAGATTACTTTGTGGGTTTCAACTGTTCTTTTTTTTTTTTAATTTCCCTTAAAGAAGTAACAGTAGAAATTGTTAATTAAAAAGTGTCAATAGTTAAATAAAGTCACCGGGCTTAGGAATTCCATAAGATTTAGTTGTGTTTTGGTTTTCAGCAATATTTTTAAATTACACTTAAAAGTGGTAACAGTATAAATTTAGCGAAGTAAAATGTCAGAAGTAAAGAATGAAGTCCAGTGAACATAGAAATTCTATAAGGTTCGACATTGGGACCAATACTTGCTTATTAGTTTTTAGAAAATTTTTAAAATTGCCTTTAAAAGTTTTTTGAAGGTACAATGTCGATAATGTGTCAGAAACTTCTAGAGTAAAATAAAGTCGCTTAGATTAAGAGTTCCTTATAGCTCGGCATTGGGACCATTACTTTTTTGTTCAGATAACATTTTTTTAGATGGTCTTAAAAAGTTAATTAACTAAAAAAAATTATTTTCTAATCCTTTTATTATATTACTTACTTACTTACTTACTTACTTACTTACTTAAGTTGGCGCTACAATCCGGGACGGACCTGGGCCTCAACCAACATGCGTCTCTAGGTCAGTGTCGCTGTACAGCCCGTACAGTTCGTCGTTATATCTTCTCCTCCATATTCCATCTATGCGTACGGGACCAAACATCACCCGAAGAATTTCTTACTCGAAGCATCCCAAGACCCTCTCATCTTTCTTTGACAGGGTCCAGGCCTCAGCGCCATAAATTAGAACCGGGATGATGAGTATCTTATAGATGGTGAATTTAGATGGTCGAGAGAGGACTTTACGCGCTTCTCATGCTCTCTTTTTTTTCCGTCTAAAAGCCGGTGTTCCTCTCTCCTCTTCTGCTCGTAGAGCTCGCGAGCAGCTCTGGTCCTCCTGTGCAGCGCCGTTTTGTATGCCTGTTGTGTCGCTGCGTGTGCTTGCCGGCATTCGTCGCCAAACCAGGAGTTTCGCTGTTGTGGCCGTGTGAAACCTAGCACTTCAGATACGGCATCTCTGATGACTACAAGGCTATGTTGCCACTGGTTTTTAATGCTTAATGCAGGCAGCATAGGATTCCTTAAGAGATTATTAGAGACTCGATCGGAAAAGGACATGGCAGTCTCTTGCGATTGTAGCCGTCTAACGTCGAAACTTTTCACAGTACTTTCTTGTTTTGGCTTGGATCGGGATATCCGTAGCCGTACCGTGGCTACAACGAGGTAGTGGTCCGAGTCAATGTTGGCCCCTCGGAATGTTCGGACATCCTGTTTACTGGAGAAGTGTCGTGCGTCGATCGCAATGTGGTCAATCTGGTTGACAGTTGATTGATCAGGAGATTTCCATGTCCCCTTGTGGATATTGAGATGTGTGAACTGGCTTATGTTGGCGAATTTAGCCTTGATGCGGATTGTCGTGATGCGCTCGCTCACACTTTTGAAACTCAAGACTTGTTTCCTGAGTCTAGTTCCAACAACAAATCCACACCCAAATAGACGCTGTCTTTGTTCTCGGTAGCAGTCGCCGTAGTATATGTACATCGCAGTCTTTTAGTTTGCGTTTGCCCGGTCCATCCCATCGCACTTCTTGGATGGCGGTAATATCTACCTTGCAGCAGTTTAGGGCTTTCGCTAATTGTTCGGCTGCACGTGGTCTGTTAAGGGACCCAACATTCCACGTACAGATCCGAAGTTCGTTTGCTTGGGTTGTCAACAGTGAATCCGTCCGTATCCGAGACTTGTTGGTGCTTCGCAACTAAGGTATTTTTTACGTGGCCAGGAAGTCACCCGACGGCACAACCCCCAACCTGGAGGGCCAGATCCTTAGTATAACTCCAAGGACGGGGAGCCGGATAAACCGCTTCTTATAGGCCTGGGCTCCGAATATGTCGTAGAAGCCCTATAAGGTGTTCACTTAGTAGTTTAACCTTACTGGAACTGTAGACGCCACCGTTGATTTCATCTCGAGAATTCGTCCGCTGCCGTATGGATAAGGAGAAGTGCCTTAATGGAAACACCTCCCCCCTCTCTCGTTTTCTGCCCCCAACAACTTTCCACTGGGCTTAGAACCCAATCTCCAGTTGAGGTACTAGGAGTCCGATGTTCACCGCGGGGAGGTGAGAGCAGGAGTTGATAGACAGAGGTGGGTTTTAAGAAAAACCTGTGGTCGCTTGTGTCCTCTGGAATGCACATGTCTACCATTTGAACATCTTTTATTATATTATAGTGTTGAAAAATAGTGTTATTGAATTTATTTACCATGAGGTTGGGCAGATAACCTATAATTGTATTGGTTTTATAATTATTAGTTTGGTCAGATGCGTTTTTAAAGTATTGGTATCAGAAAGGTTGCGATCGTAAAAATTTCTTGAGTGTCAAGTGCGAAATAAAGTCGGGGGCTTAGAAGTTCCATGAAGTTTGGTATTTGGACCATGACTTTTTTTTAGATTTTAGCTCGATTTTTATAAAATTACTCTTAAAAGTACTATAAGCAAAATTGCTAAATAAAAAGTCTCAATAGTTAAATAAAGTCAAGGGGCTTTGGAATTCCATGAGATTCGGTTGTTTTTTGGTTTGCAGGAGCATTTTAAATTTTTTACTCACAAAAGTTTCGACGTAAGATGTCAGAAGTAAAGAATAAGTCCGCCGAACAAAGGAACTCCATAAGGTTCGACAATGGGACCAATACTTTTATTTTGGTTCTAAGCAATTTGTTTCACATTACCTTTAAAATGCATTTTTACTTAGAACTTTGAAATAATAATTGTTTTTGAATGGCTTACGAATCTTTTTTCAGTAAAGAAACCGCAAGCTACGAATAGTAGTGGTAAAGCTTATTTAAGTTAAAGAAAAGTTTATATTTTCAGGAAGCAAAAGGATATCTTTTCGTTAGAAACTAAATTAATTAGTTTTTCTTACTGAATTATTAAAAAATATCTTCACTAATTGTTTCTGATTGAATCTGTTTTTTTTTAATCTTTTTCCTACAAAAACTTTATAAATTGTATGAAATAGAAACAGCAAGAAAATTGTTCTCAAGGAAGACAAAAAAAAAAAACACAAAAAATTAATTATAAACATCGCATCGGTATCTGACACAATAATCCTTTTAGTTAGCAAAACAAAATAAGGAAAGGAAACACATTTTAGGGTTTTAAGCTAATTAAACGATGAATCAGAGCGCATTACATTAAAAAGTTTTTGTTACAAGGACACAACAAAACAAAAAATAATAATCATTTCGTTTAGGTATGGCAACAATCCAATATTATTCGTTCATATAAAAATTCATATAAAATATATGACAACCTTAAGGATTGAAAGAAGTCCCACATTGCAAATGTCAAATGCACAAACATGAAATACAAAACCAGAGAAATTGGAAACGTATCCTTTTTAAAAAGTCCTACATGCATACACAACACAGCTCGTTACCTTTCGCATACCTATACATACAATGTACAATATTTAAGTAAGGTATAGAATTTTTCAAAGTTCACGTACATGACTTGCCGAGAATCAGGTACACACAATTGAGAAGCAAGTGTATCGCCAGAGAAATAAACAAACCCGAGGAGCCATTAGATGAATCGAGATTTCGTTCGTTCGCTGGTTTGTTCCATTTCAACCACATATCCTATTAAAGTCCTTTCGCGATAAAAGCAAAGCAAAACGAACAAAAAAGGATATATTTTTCATAACTGAATAAATATTTGCCAATATGCTGGATGGAAAGGAAAAGGACATGAGGATGGAGTTCACACCACTACCGCATCGCCACCACCACCGAAGATGAAAGCACGTTTCTTGTGGCCAACATTTCGAGTTTCCACATTTCGTGCATGTGGTTGGCTCAAGATTAGATAGAACCACCATTTGTCGCATATCATACCAATGACTTTCTTCTCCTTGTATACACACACGTCCTTCGTCCTTTATCCTTGGTACTTGTTTGTTTGCCACATTCCCAGTTTTTGAACTCATTCTTTGTTTTCACCAGTGTCACGATTTTATACGTATACATATTTATTATATAAGAGCTTAAAATATCAACCTACGAGATATATTTATGTTGTACACTTTTTCCTTTTGGTTAAGTTTTTTATGTTCGTTTTTTTGATATCCTGCAACAAGTCCAGTTGAGTGGTTTGGTATGCATTTTTACTTAGCCCAGGGGTCATTGCGATGTGATGCGGCAATGTGCAAGTGTAAGGTCCTTTATTAAAAATTAATAAATCCTGTTTTGTGAAATGGAACTACACACCTGGAGGGCATAATTTTAAATCCTTTTGTGTAAACAAAATGCACGGATAGAGAGAGAGAGAGAGATACCAAATAAAACAAAAAAAAAGAAGAAAACAAATCAACAAGTCCTTGTCACGGGTTTAAAGTTGAACGCCATTAGGCATCAAAACGACGACGACGACGACGACTACGAGTCTAGACGAAAGATGAATTTCCCGTCTTTATTTTTTGTTATCTTCTTCTGATTCTAGTTTAGAATAAATTATTTAAATAGTTGAAAATGGCTGGGAGAGGGGTTGATAAGGTAGATGGTAGAAGATGACTTAGCTCCTTCAAGACTCTTTGACTTGTATCTTGCTTATGAATATAGTTGCATCTAATTTTTGCTTTTGTTTTGGATTTCTGAATGGAAAAGGATTTTTTCCTTTTTCCCGGAGACGCAACAACGATGACGATGACAACGACGACGAAGACTATGATAGCGCTGATGACGACTTCTGATGCTGGCGTTCGTCCTTTTATTCTTTCTTGTCAACATGATTTGTTTTTTCCTTAGAATTTCACTTCATACTATTTTGTACTGTAGTATTGTTTTATTCAGCTTGATTTAAGAGGAGTGCGCTATTCCTATTCCTGCTTTTATCCTTTTATTTTGTACACTATACTTTAGAGCAAACATCTTGACAGGGGTTCTTTTCTTAAGGTAAAAAGGATGAATTGCTTTTGTTTCTATCTTTTTGAATAAATAGAAAATAAGGTGAGTTTGAGGTAAAGCTTTTGTTTCTTTTTTGTGTTGTTTTTTAAAAGTGAGATGATGGCTAATGAGGAGATTAGCAAAGACAGTATTGCCTTAAAGACTTACTTTGAGGATGTTATTATTATTAAAACCGTTTAAAATGAGTAAGACAAACATAAGGATATAAGAATAAATATACTTTTTAATGCTAAATGGGTTATTAAATGTAGGTCTTTGTTTGTGAAAAACACATAAACTTATAAAAAGGAGTTATTCTTATTTGTACTTGTAGACTATTGTAAAATAAATTAATAATGTATAAAACTGTAAGTGGGGAAGGATTATTAAAAGTTCCAATCGGGACCTTAGAGGTTTTTAAGGAACTAATAGAAATGTGATACTACAACTTTAAATAGCAACTCGGGAACTTTATATGAAGGTTAATGTCAAAGACGAAACAGAAGTCATATTAAGAAAAAAAGTACGTCAGTTTATTCACTATGTTAAAATTTCGATATATATTTTTGAGCGACAGTATAGAAAAAATGTCGGCGAAATATTAAAGAAATGGCGGAACAATTTTTATTTAAAACTAATCCCAGTGATAGTCATGATAAAATTCGAAATTTAATTTTCTCCTTATTACTAATGCTAGGATTATCGGAATAATTTTTGCATTTAAACCTTTTGGCTTTCTTTCGCTGTAAACATTCTTAAATTGTTTACATAATCTTGATTTATGTGTGAATAGCAACAAATTTCAGAAATGGAGAAACAATTTTGCTTACGGAAGTACGGAAGGCAATTTGTCTTTATAAAATCTCAATGCCCGTTTTTGAGATCAATAATAATTCCGAAGAAATATTTAAATTTCGGATTTTCTTTGTACACTACGTGTCACATCAATAGGGATAAGCTTTTTTCCGTTTTTTATTTGACGTTATTTTTCAAACCCTTAGGATTTTTGGAAAAACCCAAATGTGGAATAATTGAGGTATGTCTTCAGTTTCTATTGCAAACAAAAAGTTTGGATTAAGTTGAAAAGTAAAATTTTTATAGCGGTTTTTCCGAAGAAGGTTATAAAAAGTACCTTTTTTGTCACATGAATGGGGACGGGATCTAGTATTACTTGTAAGACCCTTTAGGGTAAAGAAAATAAAAAAAAAATGTGGTTTACGTAAATACTTGTTTTATGAATTGATTAAAATAATTTTTAGTAACGTATGCTGTTTCCTGATATTAGAATTACTTCAAGTAGACTATGGTGTATGGAGTGCTGTCAGATAATTGAGCGAAATTTTGGGCCCAGGACCGTTTTATGGCTTCAATAATTTCTTCGGTTTTTTGGAATTTCCGTCCTTCTTCGTAGACTTTTCTTGAAAGCCATCCCCCCACGTTTTCCATGATGTTCAAGTCAGGAGAATATGGGGGCCATGGTAATGGGTTCACATTTTGCCCCTGAATCCAGGCTTTTGTTGTCCGTGCGGTCGGTATTGGTGCGTTATCTTGTTGGAAAGTCTATAGTTGTCCACCAAATAATTCAGAAAACTGGGGAATAGTTCGTTCCAGAATCGATTTGCAAGTGATTGCCGTCATTTTAGAGTATTGAAAATCTAGCTCCACGGTCCCGTAATAGGTGATTGCTCCCCATACCATTACAACGCCTCCTTTGCTATACCGTTTTTCGAGATAGGTTTATTCCTTTCTTAAATCAAGAAAATAGCAGCTTAATCCATTAGGTCCGTCCAAATCAATTTTTTTTTTTCATCGGAAAAGACGACGGTATGCCAAGCTCGATTCCACCTACTGTGAATTGTTGCAAAATTAAGGCGTTGGCTCTTGCGTGCAGCATTTTATGGTGTTTATTTCTTCATTTTTTTGGTGTCGTATATGCCTTGTTTATCACCACAGCAACAGCTGATTTACTAGCATTTACCCCAGTTTCTGCCTTGAATTTACTAATGAAAAGCCTTGAATTTGAAGCAGTTCTTACTATCGCCTACTTTTTCTGAAATATGGCATTCTTGACTCTTCCTCTGTGGTTCTTCCATACCTCTTTGGGTCCTTGTGGTAGTTGTATACAAAATTTGAACTTCTTCTAATTTTGCTCGAATTTGGCGTATTTCCTCATTAGTTAGAACCTTACCTCTACCCATACTTCTTGATTCTATTAAATCAATACTCGTACTAAGCTCCCAAACAATCAGAGTTTCCTTTTATCTGATTTAAAATACGCTAATTGGTAAATTTATTTATTATAATATTTGTCCCTATTCATGTGACACACAAAAACAGGTACTTTTTATGACCTTCTTCGGAAAAACCACCATAAAAATTGTATTTATCAACTTAATTCAAACTTTTTTTTTTGCAATATAAACTTAATACATCGCAATTATTCCACATTTGGGTTTTTTTGATCACAAACCTTAGGGTTTGAAAAATAACGTCAAATAAAAAACGAAAAAAAGCTTGTCTCTATTTATGTGACACGAAGTGTATATAATTTAATACCGTGCTCTTTGTTTACTTCGAATTTTCTTCAATGTTGTGTTTTTGAACTAATGCTTGTACAAAGTTTGCAAATTTTCTAAAACTATTTTTTTAATTATGACCATTTACCACTAAAATATACGGCCTTAAATATATTTAAGAAGCCGTCGAAAATTGGATCTCCAGAGCCAGCCGTAGTGGTCATATGCTAGAAATTAAAATAAAATTAAAATAGCAAAAGATTATCTTTCGAATATGGTACATTTTAAAATGTCACCTTCGTTATATTTCATTTTTGAGTTGTATACATCTGAAAAAAAAACCTTAAAGCAACGCTGGCACGGGTCAGCTAGTGGCAAATACAAAAAAAAAATGTCTTCGAATTGAAATGATGACAAAAATTCCTAACGATCAACATTTCTCTGACTTTGATGATTGTTTTTATTTTTTATTTTAATTCAGGTCAATAGTTCTAACGAGATAAGATTCTTTGTCCTTGGAGATATCGTTAAAAATTATATGCACACTTAAAAAGAACAACGATAACAACAAAATACCAAAAGTTATCTTAAATTCAAAATACCATCATAGAGTAGCTCCCAAAACAAGGATAATCATTGAACTGAAGAAGAAGGAAAAAATAAATAAAAAATCCAAGTAAACCCGATTTGAAATCGAAAATATATAAGAAAACAAAAGAAAAATGGAAAAATTGCATTTTTGTTTTAAGGACACGCCAATGGCGTAGTACAGATAAGCTACCCGCTTATGTACCTGAATCCAAACCACTATCAATGCCATTACTGTAATCCCTCCTACATCAGCCAAAAAAAAAGAAGAAGACAAAAATGGGAATCCCTTTGGGTCAATTGTCCTTTTTTTTTTCTGATGCTGATAGTGATGGTAAAAGTTGGAGAAGAATGCACTCTAGAGTCGTTACAAATAATTGAGATCTCCAATTCTTTCCAAAAAAAAAAAACAAAACAACAAATAGAAGAATAAAATCCAAAATACACTTGCAATGTGTAAAATTCTACCATTTCAATTCTGATCTGATAGCTAGAGACCATCATCAGAGATGAAGACGCCCAACGAAAAGTAAAAAGAAAAAATGTCCTTTCGAAAAACGACCAATTTCCCTGAGGCGACATCAGCGCTTTTGATGCTTAATCTCATCCAATTTTTGGTCCGCAAAAACGTATCACCAAATCGTGACTATTGCAGTTTTGGGTTTTTCATTGTTTTATTTTTTGATACTCACCTATTATCCTGTGACAGGGGCGGCAATACTCGTACCGTGAATAGGGGTGGGATTCACTTTTCATATGAATATTGTTTTTATTTTATCAATAAACAAATTATGTTTGCTCACCGACGCGACGTTGAAATTGTATTTTTAATGAGATTTTCAGGAAACGCGTTGTGGGTATTTTTTTGTTTAATGATTTTGTCATATAAGGTCAGATAGTGGCTTCTCAATATTTCAATTTTTCGTTTGAACGATTTTGAAAGTTGATGGAGGTGTGAGGGATGTGGAGGATATTTCAGGTGATGAATGATTAAAAATGAATTAAATAAATCATTCCCTTTCGGAAATGACTGTGGGTGTGTTCGATGAGCATGCATCCTTTTTTTATTGTTTCCTTCTTTTATTCATTGCTGATAAATTCCATTAGGTAAACCAAATTTCCCGAGATGACCTTCGGAATGGATTTTTTGTTGACCACGTCTCACGGTGAAATCAATTAAATCGAAAAAGTTTCCTACGATTGAATTGAAAATGGCTTTTTTGTTGTGATGATGAACCCAACCGCCCTCCAGTGATTTTATTTTCTTTAAATTGTTTTGTTTTTATTTCTAGGAGAGAACAAAGTTTATTTTAATGATCTGCTTTTGTCTTTTCCTGATATCCGTAGGAATTTGAGAACGGGAGAGAGACAAAAAATAAAGGATTGACGAAAAAGCGCTGTATTGTATGTATCCTTTATATGCTTCGGACAGATACCTTAACACATCCTTTTGGATGATGTTGATGATGATGATGAAGCAGGAATCAGGTCACCAGTGGGTATAAGGACCACAATAACCATTGATTGCGATGTAATCAAGTGAATGGGAGACTTTTTCAAAATCACTTTTGTTGTTCTTGTTTTGTCGTTGTGGAATATAAGAAGGACGAAGAATGCTGGAGGAAACTTATTCGTCTCGTTTTCGTATTCTATAGCAGTGGCGGCGCACAGTGGCCCGTTTATGCAAAAGTGCTTGCAATATTCATTTTTCGAGTGGGTCTATAATGCAAAACTTTTTAGTTCACTGGACTCACAAATATTTGGAGCTTGAGTAATCGAAAAAAATATTCAATTTGGGTTATTGGTGTGCCTTATAGAGCAGGCCAAAGTTGAACATTTTTTATGATGATAATTTTTTTTTATTTTTTTATTTTTTTTCTTAACTTTGAATGAAAAAACTAGAAAAAGGGCTTCCAAACGCTTTTCGTTTTTGTTTTTATGATATGCTTTGCCATTATTTAGATCGGTAGTTAAAACAAAAAAAAAACAAAAAAATTTTTTTAATTGTTTAATTTAATTTTTTTGGAAACACTACTTTTTGCACACTTTTTCGACTTCAAATTGGATAGAAAAAAAAGGTTCAACGAGTGGTGCTAAGATCTCAACTGATTCAGAATCCTTATATATTCCTTTACATAAATCCAAAAGATCAACTGCGTCATTTTGCATCGAACTGAGCTAGGGAGATTTGAAGTGATGAAGTCAGTCATTTTTTTCCCCTCTTTTTTATGGAATTTTTTTTTATGGTTTTCTTTGTTTTGTGTGTGGTGGATTTACAAAAGATGATTTTATTTTAAAAAGGTAAATCATTTTTATTTTTTGTTTATTACATAAGATTTTCAAGAGTTTTTAAATTAATTTTAAATAACGCATTTGTTTTCGGGTACGATTGAATTTTGATCAGGTACTTTTATTGATAAGGATTAAGATTAAGAATTTATTGATAAGATTTAAGGATAAAACGATTTTGGAATATGTTAGTATACAAGTAGACAGACAGGTAGTTTTATTGGGGTGTCTTTAAATATAATTAATATAAGGATTAAAGCGACTTGAGTGCAGGTATTTACTCTAAGGTATAAAAAGATGAAACATTTGACTAAAATAATCATTTAGAATTCAAACGAGCGTTCGAGCAGTTGCTTTTATTTTTCAAAACAATTTAAAATGGATATTCCGAATAAGGATTTGTTTGAACTTTTTGTCAATGTTACCACTTGCAATGAGTTTATATCTGCCGTGGAAATTGAATACCAACTACCAGATGCAAATGCAATCAAACAGATATTAAAACAATTCTATTACAACCTTGATAGAAAATGGATAGCAGCCAAAAGATCGAGAAATAACTTTAAAAAGAATGCAGAATGGCTTTCCTTATCTCTGCATATCAATACCGGACAAACAGAAGAAGCGGGTGATCTCCCAACTACATCGAGAGGAAGACCAAGAAAGACAGTCAATGAGTGCGCAACATTTACTAAAAAACAAAAAATAATCAAAGCTACAAAGGAGATATGTACAGAACATCTCTCTGAAGCTTTGAGTATAAGATACAATAAGGCCCATGAAAAGGGGAAGAGTGATATAATTCAGGCAATATCTTCTGCAAGTCCTTCGTGTCAAAAGAGTCAAGGAAAGCATTCACACTCCCCAACACAATCCCATAAAATACACCAATGAGAACGCATTAGCTTTGTTTATGGATTTGGGACTCTCAAAAGAAAAATATAAAATCCTGAGAACTTCGTTAAGACATCACAACATAGATGTCTTGCCATCCTACAATATGATTACAGTTGCGAAAAAAGAAGCAGTTCCCGACAACTGCGAAGTCACGGAAATATTAGCTAGAGTGAAACTTCAAAGCATGATGGATCATACAGCAATGCGGCTAATAGAAAGCAAAACGGAGAGTCAAATAATTGCACTTCCAAGAAGTCTAACAAAGTGCCTACAAGCAAAAAATAAATACAACAGATGGTGAAACAGACGCACACATGTTCATGGCATCAGTTGTCCCACTTCGACTCAATAGTACAAATGGTGAACATTGGAGGAACCCTCGCCCATCATCAGTTCATTTCTGTCGGCCCATTATGTTCCAATATGTTAAAGAGACTAGTGACATCATAAATACCACAGTCAATAATATTAAAAGTCAAATAGCAGATATTCAACCAACAATATATAAAGTTAATGAAGAAACAACTATAACTGTGAATCACGAGTTCTTTTTAACTATGATAGACGGAAGAGTATTAAACGAATTAACGGAAACAAAGTCTACGCGGTCATGTCCGATATGCAAAAGGACACAAAAGAATTTCAATAAAGATGAATCAATTGAGGACGAACATAATTACGAATATGGAATCTCTCCACTGCACGCTAGAATCAGATGAATGGAATTTATTTTGAAGCTTGCGTATACTCTTCGACAAGAAGGAGAAGGTACTGATGAATCGGTTGGGAGCTTGGCCTTGATGTGGATAAACCAAAGCAAGGGTTTGGAAACACTAATGACGGAAACACTGCAAGAAGATTTTTTGAACAGTCAGATGCAACCGCTCGAATAACTGGAGTCAATGGAGAAGTTATAATGAGGCTCAAAGTAATATTGAACGTTTTAAATTGCAGAGAAGTAGTGAATGCAGTTAAATTTGGGGAGTATACAAAAAAAACTGCAGAGCTTTTAAAACAAAAGTATCCTGAAAAATTACTCACACCTATACTACACAAAATATTGGTTCATAGTCAAAATATCATTGAATATCAATCACTACCACTTGGAGAACTGTCAGAAGAAGCCCAGGAATGCAAAAATAAAGACTACAAGAAATATCGATATCAGAATACGTGTAAAGTTTCAAGGATTCGGCAGAATGAGGACCTATTTAACATGCTTGCAACCTCTTCGGATCCACTTATTTCTTCATTAAGGCATGTGAGAAGCCAAAAAGATCTGAAAGAACGATACTCTCCAGAAATGATGAGTTTATTACACATTTCCCCGGACTTAGATGACAGTTTTCAAGAAATTTAGTGTTTATATATTAATTTGTTTTGTCTTTATTTCTTTTTACACTGACTTTTGATATATGTATAACCAAAATACATTATGTACTCTTGAATACTGGAAAATAAAAAAAAATGCCTTAAAATTAAAAAAAAAATACTTTTTTCCCCACTGTTTCACTCGAATTGGTTCTTTTTCTCTTTGCTCCACTGTTTCAATTCACTAAATTACTTAAAAAATTGATTTTGATGATTGCATATTAAAATACCGCTATGTTTATCACCTTTGTTAAAACTTTTAATTTTAACACAAATTTCTGAAACACCCTGTAAACAGTTTTTTTTGCTCTACTGTTTCAATTCACTCAGATTACTTAAAAAAATGATTTTGACGATTGCATATTAAAATAACGCTATGTTTATGACCTTTGTTAAAACTTCTTATTTTAACACAAATTTCTGAAACACCCTGTAAACAGTTTTTTTTTTTTTGCTCTACTGTTTCAATTCACTCAGATTACTTAAAAAAAATGATTTTGACGATTGCATATTAAAATACCGCTATGTTTATGACCTTTGCTAAAACTTCTTATTTTAACACAAATTTCTGAAACACCCTGTGAACAGTTTTTTTTGAAAGTCACAATTTTTATAGCCTTAGAAATTTCCTTCAAGATAAAAAAAAAATTAAAGCAATATCTTTATTCGTTTAGGAGATATGATTTTTGCAACCAAAAAAGTCAAAACGGGCCACTGTGCGGCGGCTATCATTGCAACCTACCGACGACTATGAAGTACGAAGTCGACGAGTTGAGAGTTTGAGTTCAACAAACTTTGTTTTTATTGTTTTAATAATTGCGTCAGAAGTGAATGAGTGAAGGACCTTAAAAAAAAAAACGTAAATGACTGCAATTGATTGTGTTCTTATACGAGTACTCCTACATGTTCAGATACGTACATACATACATATATAGTATATAATAATAGGGTGAAATGGAATGAACTACAGAATTTTCAATCAATGAAGGAAAAAGCAATGATCGTCATTTTGAGATAGCAGGTGTCTATTTTCTTTTATATCAATCGAAGTCTATTGTTTTGTTGGAATTAGTTTTTTAAGGTTTCTATTTTATTTTTAAAATACGAAAAAGGATTTTTTTTGTGAAAAGGAATTTCAAGTATAAAACTTAGAAGATATTGAGTTAAAGTTTGAAATTTAATTTATTTTCATTATTTTTTGATATTGTATCGTGGTAATTTTTAGCTATTTATGTATTTTGAGGTGTTCACAGATTTATTTCAAATATAAGTTAATCAAATCAAATAAGTAATGATAAGCCAAAAACAACAATAATGTTTTTTACGACACATGCCAATTTATTTCGATACGAGTTGATATAAATTATTTTAAGATATTGTTCGATCCATATTCAAAATAGTCTTATTTCAATATAAAATATACATATTTTTTTTGGAGGTATATACAACTTTGAAATAGAATACGAGTAAAATGATAACCTTTTTGAATTAACATGAAATTAACTTTTTCGGAAGGATAATCTTTTGGCTTATTACTTAAATACCATTTCTGGCATATAACCGCCACTGCTGAATCGGACGTAGTGTAATCTGGAAGTCCAACTTTGAAATACTTTTTGCCGTATATCGGCAATAACGTGTTGAATGTTGTCCTCCAAGTGGTCAATCGTTTCTAGCTTATAACCGCAGACTAGCGGCTTTACATGTACCTGTAGAAAATAGTCTAGCGGCGTTAAATTGGACGATCTTGAAGGCCAATTCACGTAGCGTCCGTAACTTGAAACTAAGTGGTTTTTTTTTCATAAAAATCAATTGTGGCACGAGTTTTGTTGTCACAATTGACTCTAACGTCTGACCAGCATCGTTTTCAAAGACATACTGACCAATTATTCCTCAAATTTTGAAACGTTGTTGAGGTGTCGATGTATCGAGTTTTTCAATAAGAGCGGTACAAAAGTTTTTTTTTTTAAATAAAACAAAAACGGTTTTTGGAAATCAATGAAATAATTTATTCCTGTAAAAATGCGTTGGATGCTATTAAATATGGAACTCGATTTCTTTTGCATGGCCATTACGGGCACGCTTGCAGAGGTCCAGACGCTGAACCCAATTTTCGACGTTTTTCAAGCATGAATCGGCCGATACTGCTGCTATTTCACGTTTATTCGTCGCTGGCTTGTTGGCATAGATCATTAACTTGACGCAGTCCCACAGGAAATAGTCTAACGACGTTAAATCGCACGACCGAGGCGGCTAATGAAATGGACCATTTGGTGAGATAACACGTTCTCCAAACTTGGTTTCCAATAAATTGATTGTGACATTCGCTATGTGGCTTGTAGCGCCGTCCTGTTGGAACCACATGTCCTCTAAGTCCATATCATCCAATTGGGGCTAAAAATATTCGGTTATCATTGAACGGTAGCGATCCCCATTCACAGTAACGTGCCGGTCTTGATCATTATGGAAGAAGAACGGCCCAATGACGCCGCCGTTCCGTAAACCACACCAAACCGTAATTTTTTCGGGATGCAATGATGACTCATGGAGTACGTGTGGATCACTGCCTCACCAATACCGCATATTTTGTTTATTGACGAAGCCATTCAGCCAGAAATCGCTAAAGATGATTTTTCAATGAAAATCCGAATCATTTTCAAGTTGTTGCTCAGCCCAATTCCGGAACATACGACGCTTCTGGTGGTCAAGCGGCTTCAGTTCTTGCGTCAATTTAATCTTGTTAGGATGTAGGCCAAGATCTTTTCGCAAAATTTGCCGCAACGACTTCACAGAGATGCCCAACGCTTGAGAACGACGAGTGAGAGACACATTTGAGCGTTCTTCAACTGAAGTCTAAAGGCCCTTTCACACCAAACGAATCCGAATCAATCAGAATCACTCCGAATCAAGTTGAATCTGATTGACCAAGATTCGGCTTCGAGCGTTCCGTTTCAATGTGAAGGGATTCTTTTCCCGCCTTCAGACAGGACGAATCTGGTTCAATCAGGTTTGATTCGAGGTCGCACTTGATTCAACCTGTCAGATTCCTCGTCAGGTCAGTCTTGAATCAACAACCATACGAGATGGACGTGGAATTATTAATTTTAAAAGTTAAAGAAAATAGTGCGATTTATGACGCTGGTGATTCAGCTGGTGTGAAATAGTGGAGATGACGAATCAGATTCAACTTGATTCGGAGTGATTCTGATTGATTCGGATTCGTTGGGTATGAAAGGGCCCTAAGGGCACTTTTTTGTCTCGCTGGCACGGGAACATTTCGTACTGTGCCTGTGGATTCAAATTTTTCCACTAGACGCTCAATTGTTGATCTGCTAGGACGATTATAACAACCATAAATTGGACGTAGCGCTCTTAACGTTGAGGCCACTGACTCAGAATTTTAGTAGTAAGCTTTAATAAATTCGACTCGTTGTTGGCTCGTATATCTTTCCATCATGAAATGGCAATCCTTACTGAAGAGAAACGTAAAAAGAGCGGCAAGAAATATGGCGTCGTTTGCTGTCCCTGCCGCTCTACTTTTGTAGCGTACCTGTTGAAAAACCCTGTATTTCTGTTAAATTGCTAAACCAAGCTAAAATTAAATCACTTGACAACTGTTTAAATGGCCGCCTGCCCGTTAAAATAGTGTTGGCAAATTAAAGTTATAAACAAAAAAATACCCCTTTTTATTCTTTAATTTTTCCAAGCTCTTAACACAGCATATTTCACTCAACAATAATAAAATTTCAAACTTTATGGAATAATTCATCGAAAAACTTTTGACGGTATTTGGTTACTTTGTTTAGAGTGTGTGCAATAACGCCCGTTGTATTTTAGTATCATAGTTAGTTTTGGTCTTTAACACAATTGCACTTAATTTAAATCTAATCCGTGAAACGTATTAACATTTCCACTGTAAAATTTTTATTGACACCACCGTAATTTCTTAAGTTTCTTATGCAATTTCTTTTATAGAGACTACAACTTTAAGTGTCTCTTTAAAGTGGCACTAAATGATGTCTCCATGACGATAAAATTCATCACTTCATCGCAAAGTTACTTAAAAAACTTTGTTAAATAAGCTTAAACGAGGTTATTTTAAGGAAACTCAATGAAACAGAAGAATGTAGTACCTATCTGTTTTTTTTTATGGTTTTGAATTTTAATAACTCGGAACCAACTTTTATAGATACGAGTACCTCCTTGAAACTTATATTTTTGTTTCGCAACAATTATTATTCCTTGTCGTAAAAAGACGGTAGTGTTGAAAGTTAAATATCTTCATATACATAGAAATGCATCATCTAGCTTTTCTCAATTATTTTCAATGCACTACAAAAGTTGTTCTTCTTCATTTAAACTATGTTTCAAAAATATTATTTCACATACTAAAACCATTAATTATGCAAATGTTAAGACTACACTTTCAAGGATTTCATAAAAGATAAATAAAGTGGAATAATAATTCTGTTTTAAGAAGCTCTCTAAGGCTCATTTATAGCAAAAAGATGCTTCATTTATGGAGGGAGTATGTATGTATTCTAATGTAGGGCAGTGGGTAATCGGAAAGTAAGGTTTTTGGAAAAATATGTACTTAACCGACTTATACGCACGTTTAAAATATATATATAACAAAATAAAAGGAAAAGCTCGGGGTCTTCGATGACATGGAGTATTCAAATTCGGCTTCTTCACTGACAGATTACTTTTATTTCTCTCTCTCTCTCTCTCTCTTTTTCTCGCTCCTCCTGGAAAATTGTAGAATTTTTGGCTGTAAATTGCAATGAAGGATATAAGACCGTGCCCCCGCCCATCGGTATCTTCATCCTCAAAATACGAGAACGTAGACATTGCACATTTTAGGTATTTTTGTAAGATGTTGTCATTTCCTTTAGGTGGTCCTTCTTCTACTCTCGTCGTTCTAATTCATTCAGTTAAGGACGACAACGACTTAGACGATATTAAAGTGGAATAATGTGCATAGTACATAAAATAGGTCCTTCTAGGAATTGCTAGAAATTTTGTATAAGGAATGAGGAATGACGGGGTGTTTAGTAATCCACTTAGACGTTTTGCAGTAATCCTTGTTGTAAAGCAACTTCAAAAAATACAAAATGTTTAGATACACATTGCTCTCTTTATACCCCTCCCACCGGCCACCACACCCCCCAACCCTCAGTGATTTGCATCACCCGCGCCACATCATAGTCGTTGGCAAAAATACGCATACAAAACTTGTTGTTGTCTTGTTCAGTTTAATGGTCGTTGTTTGTCTGCAATGGCATAAGAGAGAACTAAAGGGAACAGTTGTAGTGACACAATTTTGTATTTGCATATGGTCTGTTGGTTAAAGGGTTGCCAACTAATTTATATTTAGTAATGAAAATATTTAACTGCATAAACAGAAGAGAACCTGTTTAAGATTTGACTACAAAAGTTGCAGTTATCAGGGTTTTTCACTTGTAACCTGCTTTAAAAAAAATTAAGTGAAGAATACTCGAAAATGAAAAAAAAAAAATTCAAGACAAGCGGGTGTTTCTCTTAGCGAAATTAACTGCATACAATACTTTTTTCTTTAACAACAAAAAGATTCGGGTATTCGAGGTTTCAACTTTTATAACCTGCTTTGAATAAAATTTCGTAGAAAATACTCGAAAATTAAAGAAAATAGTTTCAGAAAAGCAACAGTTTTCCTTAAACGAGTTTTACTGCACAAAAAAAAGAAAAAACGGTTAAAAATTCAACTAGAAATGTTTATGTACCCGGTATTTTCATTTAAGTATCCTGGTCTAATTCAAATTCAGTGAAAAATACTTTTAAAAATGGAAATTTTAGACCAGCAGCGGGTTTTCTTATAACTGCTCAAAGAACTGTTAAAAATTTGACTAAAGTATCCGGGGTTCTTACTTAAGTATCCCGCTTCGAAAGAAATTGATTGAAGCGGGTTTTAATGCATAAATCAAAGAGAACTGTTAAAAATATAATCATTAAAGTAAATTAAATTACCCGAAATTAAAAAAAAAAAAGTTTCACATAAGAGGGTTTTTCTTTAAAGCGGCTTTAACAAAAAATGTTTTAAACTTGTCGAAAAAAGTTTCAGGCCTACGTATTTTTCATTAAATTAATCGGCTTTAGAAGAAATAAAGCAAAATATACTCGAAATACATTTTTCTCTTAAGTGGGTTTTACTACTCTTAAAAAAAATTTAAAAGTTGACAAAAGGAACACTCCAGGGTGGTGTCCTTTCGCCTCTTCTATGGCTTCTGGTCATGGATACAATTCTCGTTAAATTAGAGAGATGTGGAGTGAAGGCGGTATCCTATGCGGATTATTTGGTGCTATTGGTGTCAGGAAAGTACACCTCTGTGATAAGTGAAATCACGGAGTCAGCTTTGAAGAAAGTTAGCAGCTGGGCCATGAGTTGTGGACTAGGAGTTAACCAAAGTAAAACTGAACTGATGCTCTTTACCACCAAAACTAAAGTTCCGCCCTTCTCGCTACCTCGACTCAACGGTCAAATCCTATCATTGTTTTCCAATGCAAAATATTTGGGAGTTATACTTGACCCTAACCCTAAAATAAACTGGAAACGAAATATTGAAGTACGGGTTAAAAAGGCCTGTGTTGCCTTCTACGCCTACAGCAAAACTTTCGGCAAAAAGTGGGGACTTCAGTGGAAGATGATTTTATGGACGTACACAGCCGTAGTACGTCCAATCTTAACTTATGGGTCGATTGTGTGCTCTTAGCAAAGCCTATAATATTAATAAGCTAAAGAAGGTTCAGAGAACAGCTTGCGTGGGCACCACAGGGGCCATGCGTACTTGCCCAACGGACGCCTTAAACGTTATTTTGGATCTTCTACCAATCGACCTTTTTATTAAATACACAGTTTCCTGCAGCGCTATTAGGCTGACGGAATCAAACAGCTGGTTGTCAAAAACTTATGGTCACAGCAACACAACGAAATTGATTCTTTCAGATATTATCTCGGTAAACACTGACTACTGCACTCCTACTTTGAGCCTTAGTAAGGGTTTTTTCCCATCCAGAGAAGATTGGGAGGATGACATCGTGTCGATAGGTTTCGACACAACCATCTTTACTGACGGCTCAAAGATGGAGTGCGGAGTTGGTTCTGGGATCTTTTCTGAGTCCCTGAATGTAGCTAAATCCTTTAGGCTTCCTGACTTTGCTACCGTTTTTCAGGCTGAACTGCTGGCAATAAGAGAGGCATGTAAGATACTTAAACAAAGCCCAAACCAAAACCGAAATGCGGCTATCTTCACAGACAGTCAGGCAGCTGTCAAAGCCATTAACTCGGCCACATCCTCATCTAAATTGGTCCAGCAATGTCGCAATGAGCTTGCGAGCCTGAACATTAACTTCGGTATCACCCTGATCTGGGTTCCGGGCCATAGTGGTATTGTGGGAAATGAACGGGCTGACGAGCTAGCCAGGCAAGGATCCGGCCCTTCATAGCTCACTTGCGGAAATTGTTAACATTCCTCTTGGTGCTATGAAGGGTAAAATATTTTCCATCTACCAAACTGAATCAAATCGAAGGTGGAGCAATTTACCCAACTGTATTATATCTAGGTAGATATGGCCCACCTATAATAAAACCCGTACAAACGATCTTCTTTGCAGGCCAAGGCAAGACATAGCCAGGATTGTTGCGGTTTGTACGGGACATTGGCCTATAGGAGTTCATGCAGAGAAGTTGGGTATTTCTTACAACACCTTTTGCCGTAGTTGTAGTGACCAAAGAGAAAGTGAAACAATAATCCATTTCCTCTGCAAATGTCCTGCTTTGGCAAACACTAGAATGAAATGCTTTGGGAAAGCATTCTTTCACGAACTTGATGAGCTATCTGGGACAAAGATTAGATACCTAATCTTTTTTCTCAATGCGACAAAATGGCTCTAACATAATCGCTATGGAGCTTCTCTATTAATCTTTTCCTTTCTATCACAGGTCAAACTAGTTTTGGTATCAAAATGGCGCACTACAGCGCTAATTGGATCTCAGGCTAGGTTGCCTTGAGATCGCCATTTCTACCTACCTACCACCTGACAAAAGGAAGGTATCAAGTATCCGTGTTTTTATCTTAAGTTAGTGTTTTGAGAGAATAATAATAATTGAACATGTAAAAAAAGTTTCTTATAACCGGGTTTTTCTCTTCATCAAGTTTTACTGCACAAAGAGTTGTTAAATGTGTTTTATTTTTTCTTAAAGTTAAAAGAAAAAGCTTTGGGTACTATCACTATAGTTAGAATCTATGTTGTAACCCTAATGTCCCCAACTCAGTTGGTAACCAACTTCTTCGAAATTCAGCCAAAAAGATATCTGTACAGCGATATTCTTGTTAGAGGGATTTACCCAGATGGATGTGCCCAGTACGCCGCCGTTTGAGTATCGTGTTTCGTTTTACTTTTGCTTTTTGAAATAGATTTGTTGTGTTTCGAACTCTTGAAAACATCAAATGGTTTAAAGTAGGTACCTTACACTACACATTGCGTATGTACTGTGCATTCATTTGTTAAGGGGGATCAATGGGTTGAAACGCGAGGATTGGGGAAGTTAAGGTTTTCTGTAGAACGATCGATGCCATACAAATAAAAATCTATAACTATAAGAGAATATAAATTGCAGCAAAAATATTGAAATTCTGAGTTTTGAAACAGAATTTGTGTCTTGGGTGTATAAAAGAGAGAATATATATTGAAAAATATTTTCAAGCTGTTTTTGGTTTTTTCCCAGAAGTGTTCAGAGGAATTTTTAATAATATGTAAATAGAAATACGAGAGGGAGGAAATATTTATATGTTATTAAAAATATTTCAAAATTTTGTAAATATTCTTGGAATTAATTTTGTATTATAAACAATGTAAAATGAAAGAAGTGCTCTAGGAACTTCGCAAACAGAAAGTGTCGCTCTGGCATTAAACAATTCTTGATGAACTGTCAAAATTTACTTCACAGAAATGTCAGCAAAATTCCACACTCTTAAATGTCAAACCATTAACAACAAACATCGAATGAAACTTCTCATGCTGCGAATAAAAAAAAAAATACCCTACACTTCAAACCTTTTAAAGAAGTAACAAATTTTCGGTAACATTAAGGTCAACTTCCACATCTATTGGCACTTATGATCTTATGAAGCTTCCATTATGTCATTTGTGGTTTCAATCTCGTGTGATGAAGTGCGAACGTGCTTTATGCAACCACTGACTAAACACACTAAAGATTACTCATATACATTATGTATACAGCACCAGCATTATGTGCCATTGCACTTTATACCAGAATACAAAGGACTTGTGGTCGCTTTATGGTAATATTCGAAAACCATGCGGAATCCATACTGCAGCCATTTTCTAAATAATAGACGACCATAAATCCTTTTATATCTAGAAGGAAACTGCATTCGATACAATGCAGTTAATCTTAAGTGCCTTATGGACGGTCCTAATGCTGTAGCTGCTGCTGCACCATCAGGATCTTGGTTTTTGTTTGTAATAAAGTCCGATAAAAATTGATTGAATTCCTTCAAGTTCATGATAGTCCTTCTCAATGTCCGTCGTCGGTCGGTCGTACCAGTATAATATTCAAGATTGTATTTCATCCATCATAATCGTTGTCCTTATAGTTTTCATTTCTTTTTCCTTATATTTTGTTTGTTTTTCAACTTACCCATGGCAGTGTTTTAAATTTAATCTTCAAAATACCGAAACAAAAAAGAAACATAAGGAAGAAGTATCAAGAATTCTGGAGTAGGCAAGCACAGCATAGCACAACATATAATATAATGTTGCACAATGCCCCGAGACAATAACAATTCCCTCTTAAAGAATCCTCAGCATTACATAGCCTTCTTAAAAGTTTATGTGGGTCCTTCATCCCTGATGACGACGATGATGATAATGATGATGATGATGCACAACTGCAGACGGCAGGATTGTGTTTTCTTTATGTTTTTGTTATTTATTCATCCAATGGCCGAAAAGTTTATCTAAGTTCTTGTTCCATCCCCTCAGTGTTTTTCTTTTTTTTTTGAGCTTTTGTAGTCATAGCAAATATTGCACTTTGCCCCAAAAAAAGAAGAATCTATGTATGAAGGATGCTATAGTGCTATTCAAACAGGACACCAAGAAAGAGCAAAACAAAAAAGGACAACAAAATGCTTGAATTGTTTATATTCCTCTGGCAGGCTAACACTATGCGGACAATGACTTTTCGGGTATCGTCACAAGTAGCTTAACCGTCCGTCCGCTAGAGGGAGGGAAGAATCCTTTAAATTGGCATAGTGCGAAGGAAAAATTTGTATGGGGTGGGGGTAAGGAGAGAAGAAGAGGATGAGAAAACTCAAAGCAGGACAAACTAAACAACAAAATGAAATTACTCTTGTTAAAATGTCAGTCAGAAACTAAAGCAAATATCACTTTGCATATTCTTAAGAAAAGGAAAACTCGCGGCAAGCTCGCAAACTCTAAGACGTCCTTGATGTCGTTGTCGTCGTCGTCATCCTGGTTCTCTTCTTCTTCGTATTGATGTTGTTGTTATTCGTCCTTTTCATCGTTGTCGTTAGTTGTCGTCAACGTCGACGACGACGACGAAGAACAATCCTTGTTTATTGTTTTACGTTGCGAAAACTTTTCGCGAAGAAATAAGTTTTTTGGAAGGAAAAGAAAACGAAATGAAAATAAAGAAGAACAAGAAAAGGATAACACTATAAAAAAGGATGACAAAAAGTTCTCTGATGGTATTGAGTGAAACAACTGTGGCATGTTCCCTAGATGCCTGCTCCACTCCAAAGGGATATTGTTTTAAGTTTTCCCTTTACCAAACTCCAACTCGTCTATATTTTTTTCGTAGATGTGGTGCGACGGCTTTTCCCAATGGGTGAATCCTTCTTCTTTTTTCGTTCGTCCTTTTTTTTCAGTTGAATACATAACGGATAATGTATTCAAATCAAGTTTCGAAGGCTGTTTCTTTTTTCTCGTTTTGTTTTCCTTTTTTTTCTTTTTTTGCTTTTGTGTGTCGTACTCTCGTGAACCAATGTGACAGTTTTGTTCCTCACGGCATTGGGGCAACAACCTTCTTTTGTTTTGTCTTTAAAACGTACCTATGTATGTATATATTATATTTTTTTTCTGTCTTCTTTTCATATTGTTTTTTGCCTTTGTATAATAGAAGAAAAGTCCTTTTGCTGCGCACACACTTGGGAATGAATAAGTCCTGTTGTGACACTTGAGTATAATACACGTACAATGTACATAGATAATGTGGGACGAATGGCAAACTAAGGATATTTTTAAACTATAAAAGTTTTGTTAAGAAAGAATTATTTGTTGTTGTTGTTGTTTTTTTTTTTTTTTCTTTCTTTATTTTTGTAAGGTATCTTTTATAAAAGGGATTATTGCGATATTACGGTGTGGGTTATTTTGTGAAAATGTAATGTTCATTTAACTTATTTTTCTCTTTTCTTTTTTCTTTAGTTTGAAAACTGATTTAAAGTTTCTTATTTATTTATCATTCTTTTTTCTTCTTCTTTTTCGTTTCAGGTAAGCTAAAGAGATGTATTTGTATCTTGTTGTCTTTTTTTTTGGTTGGAAAGAAACTTTAATGGAGTAAGTAAATTATTATTTTTTGATGGTCGAAGCAAGTGAAGGGAATTGAATGAAAAGCGTTAGTGTGAAGTTGACAGCTTTCAAGCACGCGTTGTATCTATGTAGTGATATAATTTAAGATCAATTTGAATCATCTATTGCTTCAAAACAAACTCTCGGACAGGTTTTTACTTGGCCAAAAATAAGTTTTTCTTTAAAGGACTATTTTATTTTTACTCTAGGAAGGCCTTTCACTCTTAAATCTTAAATTTTAGCATTATATTAAAAATCTATTAAATTCGCCTCAACATTGTTATGTTAATTATTTATTAAAATTTCTGGAAGTTTTTGAAACACAAAAATAGAATATTTGTGTTCATATAATTTTTCTTTTTTAATTATTTTATGGATATTTCCTAAATCATCAATAAAATATCTTTCCATAAAAATACCTACGCGAAAAATTTAATTTAGTGTGGCGTATTTGTATTTACAAATTTTTATTTTTTGTGGAAGATTTGCAACAAACTATTATTAGAAAATGGCAGTAGAGTTTAAAAATTATCCAATTACAGGAATATGTTAACAGTCATTAATGTAAGCAAAGTTCGCTAAAGGTATTACAGGGGCCCTACTATGTAACTCGATTCTACAATGAAATTGCTAGAATTCGAAAAATTGGTACTCTGTGCCTATTTGACTACTTTCGAACAAACGAGAATCGAATAGTTCTAGTAGTGCCAACTATATTCTTATGAACTTTCGAATAAACGAGGAACTATGTTACTCGAAAGTAGAATTCAAAACAGGGCAAAATCGAAAATAATCACTCTACATCAAATGTGTTTGTGAGCGAAGTTTTTTTTTGTCAAAGTGTAAGTAAAATGTTATAAATTATTAATGTGCAATTTGAATTTGAAAGTTTCTCATTCAACTTTTTGTGTTTTATTATTTTACCACCCCAATTACATCGGAAATTCGTGATTTTTGCTAAAATTAGCGTTTGGACTTTCGTTTCTCTTCCGCATTCATTTTAAAATTCATCATCAGCGGGCACATGACTCTTTCGATTTAAGTCAAAACTTCGGCAAGTATTTTTGACATGGTTTGCTGTGCACGTCCAGCGTTCTTTTCACCACGCACCGATTTGGTTTTAGTAACCTCTTGTTGCTTCAATGCTGCTGATAACTCAATGATAATCGGAAAAGAATTTTGTCTTCTGCGAGTAGTCATGTCGGATGATATGGTGTTAAGTAAGAACATAAATCCGTCTTTAGAAAGACGATAGTTCTTAACTCGTACCGTTCTTCATTTCCTTGCAAATTAAACCTAATACCATCGGTGTCCATTTTTGTTATAATTATACTTGTCCAAACATTTTATGTTTTATTTTTGCTTTTTTTTTGTTGTTGTTTGTCAAACGACTCGATACTCATAGTAAATTTTAAACTTTTTTCGTGGTACTGCGACATTTTAAAAATATAAACTTTTCGGACTTACCGCGATTATAGATAACTCGATACTCGTTCGAAAGTAGAAATTTTTTGAAAACAAGTCGGTATAACCGGCATTCGATTGTACTTTCGAAAGTAGAATCGGAAATGAGTTTCGAATAGAATCAAAAGTAGAATCGAGTTACATAGTAGGGCCCCAGTATTTTTTGAGAATGTGAAAATTTAAATATAAAAAAAGAGGCTGGGATGCGACCCACACTGATAACTTCCCATCCCGTCTGTCGATTTGTCTTGCTTAAAAGTTTGTCTATATTTATCAACTTTTACCAAATTTGCGTACTATTTTTTGTAGATTTTATTTTTTATGAAAAAAACGGAAAAACTGTTATATTTTTATAAAAAAAATTACTATTAAAAAAATTATAAAAAAAATTACTGAATATCGAAAACAATATTTTCTGTGAATTAAAATATGTTTAAAGCCAATATTTTTTAATTTTTGAAAAGCTATTTGAGTCGAAAGTAAATTTTTACCAAGTTTTTTCTTATAAGTTAAAATTAGTTAGAAGCCAATATCTCAAAGTTTTGAAAAGATATTTGAGTCGAAAATCAATTTTTACGAACTTTTATTAATTTTTTTTTAGGTTTTCATGTTTTGTAAAAAAAACTGTCAATTCGATTTTTTTCAAAATGTTACTGAATGTTGAGAACAACATTTTTTATAAGATAAAATAAGTTTGAAGCCTTAGTCTCAAGTTTTTGAAAAGATATTTGAGTCGAAATTCAATTTTTCACAACTTTGAGTATTGTTTTTTTTTTAGGTTTTTATTTTTTATAAAAAAAAAACTGTCAATTAGATTTTTCTTAAAATTTTATCAGATGTCAAAAACATTATTCTTCGTTGCACAAAATTGCTTTGAAGATGAAATCATATTTTAGTCGTAAAATTTTCGAGGTGACAATTTTTTTTCAGTTTTTTTTTTATTTATAAAAAAACCTATAATTAGATTTTTTTCCAAAAATATAATTGTTTTGTATCACGTTACAATATAGAATATAAAATTTAATTCAAGCTATAGCGTCATTGGTTCATGAGATATTTAGGGTTAACCAAAATTGTCACCTTTTTTTTAAACTGCTATGGTAAAAAAATCACCCACGCAATTTTCTTGAGAGCCCTTTTAGTCCAGTCAAGGAATGAGGTGTAGAGTGCGTGAGCAGGTAACTAAGCGATTCCTTCAGAAACTTGTTTAGGGGGCTTAGGTTGTTAACATACCAAAAGTCCTGACTCCTAGGTGACGAGCGGGGGGAGGAGGGGGGGGTAAAGGTACGAATTTTAGGTTTTTCGCTTATATCTCGAAAACGGTGCATCGGAGAGAAATATTTTTAGAGAATAAAATGGAGTTCTTAAAATTATCTAAAACTTTTATATCAGATGTTTTTTTCTAATTCCTAACCGTTTTTGAGCTATACCCTCGGAAAAAGTTGAAATTTACAAAAAAAATCAATTTACGTCAAAATATTCATAAACATTGCATCATATTGTCTAAACCTATTCATAAACGAACAGTATGAATAGGAAAGAAGTTGTAGATTTTTAAATTCCCTTTTAGAATATATATACATATGCTGATTAATGTCCAACCCGCCTTAAGTTACAACTATTTTAAAACTTGTATAGCATTTTGCAATTTTCAGAAAATTAGTTTGTATATCATATTCTTGACCCACAACCTTTGTTCGTGTATTTTCATGAGATATGCACTTCGCTTGAAGAGTTTTCTGGAGTCACATTCACTTCAAGTGAACAACACAAGGACATTGGACAGGCTCGCAAGATGCAGAAGACATTGTCAAACTTAATCAGTGGTTTGATTCTCATCCTCCCTTCCCAGAAACCTCTCAAATCATGTCAATTTCGAGTGGAGTTGTCGGAGATGCCACGATAACATGCTATGATGCTGTTCGAGTAGATAAAAGGGCTATGAATTCAGTAGTTGACTTGACATTTGCAGACGTAAAGTTATCGCGCAAGGATCGGGCATTGCCAATATCTTCTGTCAGCTCATCGATAAAAGTTCACGATAGGTAGTAGTTGACCCAACATTGCTCTTTTGAGTATGAGTTGGCCCCATTTCAAAAATCTTACTTATCGAGGGCAAGAGTGATATAGGCCTATAGTTACCCAGATCATTAGTTGCTCCTTTCTTGAAAAGTGGCAAGATATTGGCACATTTAAGAGCAACCGGAAATACTCCAGAAAAAATACTTTTGCTAAAGATATGTGCCAAAACATCAATTATAAAACATGCTACATTTTTCAAACAAACATTTGAAATACCATCATAACCAGAAGAGTTTGAAGTTTTTAAAGTGCCAATTAACTTCAGAATCTCTAAACTAGTTATAGGCTCAAACACAAAACTTTGGCTTTGAGAAAGTTCATTACTGAATGGACTACAAAGTGTACAAGATGGGTGACTAGAACTAGCTTGTAGATTAAGTGAAATCGTTGAAAAGTATTCATTGAATGCATTAGCAATTGCAATTTTATCTGAGACAGATGGTTGTTTTTTTGCACTGAGATTTATTAAGTATACTATTCACTATTTTCCCTTCATTTCTAATATTTCCTTTAGCTAGATTGAATTTGTTTTTAACGACAAATAGGAATTTCCTTCTTTAATTCAACACAAATTTTTTTATATTTAGTTTTTAAAATCTGACTGCTGTTGCGTTTACAACACTTTTTTCTTAATTTGTTTTTATACTTCACTTTTTTAAGCAAACTATACGTAATCCACGGCTTTAAACGCTTATTAGACTTTTTCGGAACGATATCAAAAGAAGCATCAGAAATGTATCCATTCCATATCCAGAATGAATAGAAATGTAAGACGAGGTAACGTGATCGTCCGCTTGCTCGGAGCAATCTTCGTCTTTGCTAGAAGTAAGTTATTGTGGATATCTCCTTTGTTATCTAATACTCGCACATGAACCACTGCTTCATATGCTTTGGTTGAAGCATCGCAAAAGCCATGCAACTCGATTGGTTGATTTGATGGGCTCATTCGATTCCATCGCGGAATTCTCACCTTTTCTATGGTTGGGAGTTCTAGCTGAAATGCTTCCCAACTCTTTTTGATGTGGGCTGGAACTTCCTCGTCCCAATCACATCCAAGATTCCAGAGCTTCTGCATAAGATTGGGGGTGGAACCGTGAAGGAGACACCCTGGTGGCAATTACAATGGAAAATCTACCAGTACCAGAGGTTCTTCTGAAAACTATATTTTGCCGCTCCACCAAGGATTGTGTAATTGGAAAATGCGGCAGCCGAAAAGCGATGCTCACCTGTTCTGCAGCGTGCCTCCACTGTCAAGGGAAGTGCCTGAACAGTGTGCCTGTTGACGATGGGGACAATGAAGACGATGTAGAGCCCATTCAGCAAGAGCCACCCGCTACTGAGGAAGAAGATGCCATGGAAGAACAATCATTGCCTGGGCCCTTCCTTAAGTTCAAAGAGGATGAAAATTTGATTACTTTTAAAGTTGAGAGTAAAACATTAGGAATATATTGAGAACAATGGGGCTTACAATTATTATTATTGTATTGGTGTAACGAAACTATCTGTAGAATAAAGTGTGAAATTTGTCATCATCATTATTTTTCTACTTTATTTAATAACTTGCTTATAAGTGGCCATATATGTTATTAGATGAACGAACAAAGGTTGGGGGTTAAGAATATGATATACTCGTACAAACTTATTTTCTGAAAATTGCAAAATGCTATACAAGTTTTAAAATAACTGTAACCTTAGGCGGGTTGGACATTAATCAGCATATGTATATATATTCTAAAAGGGAATTTAAAAATCTACAACTTCTTTCCTATTCATACTTTTCGTTTGTGAATAGGTTTAGACAATATGATGCAATGTTTATGAATATTTTGACGTAAATTGATTTTTTTTGTAAATTTCAACTTTTTCCGAGGGTATAGCTCGAAAACGGTTAGGAATTAGAAAAAAACATATGATATAAAAGTTTTAGATAATTTTAAGAACTCCATTTTATTCTCTAAAAATATTTCTCTCCGATGCACCGTTTTCGAGATATAAGCGAAAAACCTAAAATTCGTACCTTTACCCCCCTCCTCACCCCCCCCCCGCTCATCACCTAGGAGTCAGGACTTTTGGTATGTTAACAACCTAAGCCCCCTAAACAAGTTTCTGAAGGAATCGCTTAGTTACCTGCTCACGCACTCTACACCTCATTTTGGGTCATTTATTGACTGGACTATTTCTGCATCTTTCTACCTTATTATCTGTATAACAAAATTAACTTGAAGTCGATATCTCTTCTGGTTCTTGAGCTTTGGACGACGAAACACACGCACGCACAGACATCTTTCTAAAAATCTTTTATTTCGACTCTAGGGGTCTTGAAACGTCGAGAAATGTCAACATTTTCAATTTGATAAATGGGACCCATTACAATTACTTCCTATGGGAAGTTAATAAATTTCGGTCCTATGTATGTGTAATTTTTTTCGACTCTATTCTTGTTATACCAACTAACAAATCTATGGAAACTGCGCTGTATGTACAATGTACATAACTTGAACTGAGGTGACCGGTGGGTTTAAATTTACATTTTTAATAAATAAATTTCGTCCTTTCTGTCTAAGTCTTTGAAATCTGTTCAAAAACATTCACTCAAATTTGCCATGGAGCTTTTGAGTAAATACAGGCTTATCCATTTTGCGGTTTCAAAAGTAAACGTAAATAAAACATATATAAAGGGTGTCCCAAAATTAAAGCAAGATTTGAATTTGCCGCCATTTGTGCAGTGAAGTGTTGGCAACCCTGAAAAAAAAGCAATTTGACAGCTAACAGTATAGTGTTACTAAAAATGGAGCGTTACACGATAGAACAACGTGTCTATTAAAGAATATTTCAAAAATAGTGAAAGCTTGGCGGCTGATTTTTCGAGCAAAATCATCCTAAGCGATGAAGCACATTTTCATCTTGATGGCTTTGTCAATCGCCAAAATTGCCGCATTTGGGGTTCGGAGAACCCACATGTGATTGTCGAAAAACAAATGCATCCACAACGCGTGACTGTATGGTGTGGATTTTGGGCTGGAGGCATAATTGGGCCATATTTTTTTGAAAATGATGCTGGTCAAGCAGTGACTGTTACTGGTGCTCGATATCGCGACATGATTACACAGTTCTTTCTGCCAAAATTGGATGATATTGATGTGTCCAATATGTGGTTTCAACAAGACGGTGCCACATGTCATACAGCCCGTGAAACAATTCAATTACTGCATGAGACATTTCCAGGTCGTGTACTCTCTCGTTTCGGTGATCAAAATTGGCCTCCTAGATCGTGCGATTTAACACCATTAGACTTCTTTTTATGGGGTTATTTGAAATCACAAGTCTATGTCAACAAGCCCACAACCACCCGTGCATTAAAGGAGGAGATTCAACGCTGCATCAACGAAATTCAGCCACATTTATGCAGAATGGTCATGGAAAATTTCAACAAAAGAGTGCGCATGTGCATGCAAAGCCGTGGAAGCCATTTGTCCGATGTGTTATTCCATACATAACCCTATGCTATGTACTTTACGAGTCAATAAAAATATAACTATCAAAAGACTAAAAACGGCGTTTTCTATTTAATTCAAATCTTGCGTTAATTTTGGGACACCCTTTACAATATTATTGTTCATCATATTACTTTTTTATTATAAAGTTTGAACGTTGACATTGGCATGTGGCATTGTCTTGTTGAAAGAATATATTTAAGCAGGCAGGATGGAATGGCCCCTCTTCAATTACTTGGATTCTCAGAACTCGAAATATGACAATTTTGTTTATTAACATACCCACTGAGTGAAAAATGTGCTTCGTCGCTGAAGAAAACATTGTTCGAAAATTCTCCGTCCACCGCCTGTTTTTCAAGCATCCATTCGACGTATCTACGACGTTGTGAAAGGTCTGCTGGCTTCAGTTGTTGTGTTAGCTGGACTTTATATGGATGTACGTGTAGATCTAAATGCAAAATACGCCATAATGTGCCGTAAGACAGTCCTTATTCCTGTGAGCGACAGTGAATCGACACATTCGGATCTTCGACAACACTTTTACTTACAGCAGCGAAACGACCATGCACAGGCCTTACAGTATCTTTAATCAATCCAGTCTCTTCAAATTTCTTCACAATTTTGCCAATTGGTGAAAATTGGACGATTATGTAAACCATATTCTTCTCTTAAAGCACCATTTGAAGCTGTGGCAGAATCACTATTTTTGTAGCAGGTTTTAACAATTTGTATGAGTTTTGCGATATTTAAGCGATCAATTTTCGTAAATGTCAGACTTTCAACTGACAAAAAAAATTGGTTTATCAACTAAGTTTGACAGATGTCAAATTCCACCTATATAATTTTGAAACCGCAAAATAGTTAACCCGTTACAATTTTGAAATTTCATTTATAATATATTTTTTGTGGCGTAGATATGTGTAGTATTTTTCTTTTTATCTTTCTAACTTCTATTTCTCTGTACCATTTATGTCGAATGCAAAGTCTGTGCAAACTGTTCTAACACATGCACTGAAGTAATTGAGAAATTTAAATTTAAAAACTTAATGCATGAGTTTCGTCAACTTGTTGTGTAAACGATTTCCAATGAGTTCTTTAAAATCTTTAAAAAAAAACTCCAATCAAATTCGCTTTTCATTGTTTTTGCGTAAACACAAATTTAAAATTTTAATAAATTTCGTTCACTATGGCGTATGGAAAATATTTTTGTTTATTTAATTTATTTTTTATTTTGTCGTATTTTAACGTGTTTCCTTAAATATATTTCAAAGGGTTGGGTACGATTGACCGCATTTTAAAATCTCGTTTTTAAAATCTCGCATCTTAAAATCTCGCATTATGAAATCTCTTATATCGAAATCTCGCAATTACAAAATCTCGCTTAACGAAAGCTCGCAACATTGAAATCTCGCAAACTAAAATCTCGCAATTTAAAATCACGCATTGAAATAAAATATTTATTAATTCGCGCCGCGCGAATCTGTCTGTCTGATATTACCTATGCATAATCTACTTGTTTACTACTTTAAATTGTAATCATTGTATTATATATAAAAACGACTTCAACTGTCAAAAATTGATTACTTGCGAAGCATAGCTCAAAACCTCTCGCTATCTTAAAATTATTGTTTTTGTATGGAATTTTTATATTATCTTTACTTTTTGTTTGTTAACTATTGAAGTAATTTATTTTTCAATTAAATGACTTACCTGGGAATTTATTGTGTTTTGTTTTTGTTATTTTTTGTTGTTTATTTATGAGAAAAAGATAGAAAAGTTTGTTATATGCATATTAGACTTCTATATCAATTGTTCATAGTGTTCAAGATCAACTGGATTAAGGATTAAAAGGATTTAATTCGATCGAATTTTTCGACTTTTACAATGCGAGATTTTGCTATAACGAGAATTTTATGCAGAAGCGAGATTTTTTTAAAAATGCGAAATTTTGGTTTGCGGGATTTTGAAAATGCGAGATTTTCGTATGTAAGATTTTAAAAATGCGAAATTTTGTTTTGCGTGAAATTTTAAAAAACGCGAGATTTCGTTATAAGAGATTTTAGTTTGCGATCAATCGTACCGCTCCCATTTCAAATATGCTTCAAATCTAAATACCTTCGCCACTAATTTTGCTGACTTTAGCGTATAAGTAATATTTGTCTTTTATTTTAAAAATCTTATCCTTTTCTAGGAAACATTGCAGGCAGAATACTCAAGTAATTTTTAAAACATTCTTTTTTATGCCAAAAACACAGTGAATACATAAAGCAAGGAGTACAGAGATTGGAATTAAGTTTTCGAGAAGTTCCAATTAACTAATTCAATACGAGAATTTATCTTTTATTTTCTTGAATATTCTTTTTCTACAAACGTATACCTACAAATATTTAAAAAAAAACTTTCAAAGTTACGCAGTTTTTGATTAAACTAAATTTAAAAACAAAAAAGACTTTTTGTTCACTGTGGCGTATGTGTACTATTTTCCTTATTATTTCTTTTAACTTGTATTCCTGTCCTTCAACTGTATTAAATAAATAGTCAACGAAAACTATGCTGTAACTTGCACTAAAGTTGTCAAGAAATTTGAATTTAAAGATTTAATTCATGTCCATTTTTTTGTGTCAGTAATTTTGTATACCTCTTATCTTCTTCTCGAAAAGAAAAACTATACAATTTTTAACATCTTTCAAAAAACTGCATTCAATTTCGCCCTGTGGTTTTTGAGTAAACACAAATTTAAATAAATTTCGTTCACTATGGCGTTTGTGGAATATTTTTTTTTTCATAATTTTTTGTTTTCTATTTCTAATCTTCTTTGTTTAGCTTTTTTTTGTTTCTGTCTTCTCCAGCAGCCAGCCACTACAAGTAATTATATAATTTTAATGAGATGATGCCCAGATGAGCGCAACAAGTTGCACTTTGTCATCCTGGCACTATCTCTGTGTATCCAGCCAAAGACAGATCCATAAGCCAGGACTACGATTACGACTATAGGACTAGGACACTTTCTCTCCCCGTCCGTCACGTCGTCGTTGTAGTCATCGTCGGTAGGGTCGAATTTATCTTGTCGTCCTTTTTAGCTGCTCCTCTCTTTTCCTTTCCTGGTGGCTCTTAGGTGCCCCGGCTGCCATAGCAATTAGCAAAATTACTTGCCTTTTGCAAATTCAAAATAAATGAGAGACAAATGCGAGACAACAAAACAACGAGATAAAGATGGGGTGGCGATGGTGATAGCGATTCCAGAATTGAGGGAGCCAAACGAAAATAATAACAAGAAAAGCTTAGCGTTATAGCAGCATAGCTGGAAAATCCCCGCTCATTTGCATAAATTAATTGTATAAATGGCTGTGCTCTTATTTCTCTCAACCAAATTTCACAATAATCACCTAAGACTGAGAGTTTTTTGATTTCTTTTTTTCTACTCTTTCGGGCTCGGCAGGCGGCAGTGGCGTTGGTTGTGACCCACATTGAAATAACTTATATTCATCGAAGAGGGATGGGATGTCAAGTTTTCCCTACTTTCACCCGTCCGAGGGTCCTCAACGGAATAGGGGTCGTCAACGTCGTCGTCCTCCTCATCATCGTCGTAGTCGTCGTCGTTTCCTTAGCCAGCCCTAGAAACCTTAAAAAATGCAAAGAAAATCTAGGACTGTCCTTAGTATTAGCAACTACAGTCCTTTTCAACTGTTCTTCTTGACTTTTCTTTCCTCTTTGTTTTTGTCCTTTTTTTGAAGGGGTACTGCAACCTTTAAAACATATATGTATGTATATATTTTTGTGGTAGAAATAGAAATTTTTTGCATGCAGTCTTGGCTGGATTTATGTTAATTAAGTGTAGTTAGATTTTTTTTGTTCCTCTCTAAATTTATGAACGAAAATAATACTATAAAGTGAAAAAATAGAAAATAGAAGAAAACGGAGCGAAAAAGAAAGGACGAAAATACAAAAACCAAAAAAAAAACAGAAGCAGGAGAGGATAAAAGTGCACATTTGGAATTAATTAATGGAAAAATAAATTGACTTGGAAATAATGAGGGCGTAACATAACGAACTTTTTTTTAAAGCTCATAGCTCTTTCTCTCTCTCTCTGTCTTTTTCTATCTCGACGACATACTAGGGTATAATGCGTTAGTTTTATTTCATCTTTTCTACTGTTTATATATTTCATATAGAATAAGGGTATGGTAGGGTCTCTTTTTTATTTGTTTTTTAAGATTTTTTTTTAAACATTTTTTTTTAATGAGGTTAACATTATGCAAAGTTTTTTGTGAGTTCAGTTGAAGTTTTGTTGGTAAAGCTATTTTAATTTTATGCAAGAATTTGAAAAGGCTCTTTCTTATAAAAGATGTGTCTTAAAATGTCAATACAAAAAAAATCGTTATTATCAGATGACATAAATTGCTTAAGTGTAATTTCCCATAAATTAGTTTTTAACTGAAGTACACAAATTAAGAATGCAAAGCGGAAAATAATCTTCTTTTTACGGATATGAATAAATTCTAAGTTTGTCCATAAATGTTGCTTTCACAAAAAAGATTTCTATAGAACTCTTCCAATAGTATAGAACTTTTAAAAAAGTTGTGGTCCGAGAGGAGACCCTTGAGGTATCCCAATTATAATTCCATTTATTGTAAAAAATCACCAATTTCCCCATTGCCACATTGATTGACTATAATCATAGGAAGTTTTCTATAATTTTATTAACAATTCTCTATTTTTTAAATTTAATACATTTCGTTCACTGTGGCGTATGTGTGATATTTGTTTTAATTTTTACTATTAATGCTAGCAAAAAAGTCTACAGAAAGTGCGCTGTAGTTCTCAGTTGTGCTACTAAGAAGTTTGAATTTAAAGACTCAATGCATGCACTTTGTCAACTGTGGTGTTTTTCTCTTTGTAATGTGTCAATAATTTGTATACCTCTTATCAAAAAATCAATAAAATCTTTAAAGTTTTTCAAATACTCGTACTACAGTCAAATTCAGCCCGTAGTTTTTGAGTAAACACACAATTTAAATTTTTAAAACATTTTGTTCACTATGGCGTATGTGGAAAATTTGCTGCTTTTTTCTAATTTTTTTTTTACCATCTCTAATCTTCTTTGCTTAGCTCTTTTCTTCTTACTTAGCAGCCACTAGTTTAAAGTAAAAAGTAAACTCCTTTCTTATATAGAAAATTGACAACCTGAATTTATTTAATAGTTAAAAGATGTGGTCTAAGAGTGGTCCCTTGAGGTATTCCAATTATAATTCAGTTTTTCTTGTAAAAATTCACCAACTTACACAATGTCATATTGATTTACTGTAATCATATGATGTTTTCTGTAGTTTTATTACCAATTCTCAATATTTTTAGATTAATACATTTCGGTCACTGTTTCGTATGTGTAATATTTGATATAATTTGATTTCATTTCTGGCAACAACAAAGTCCACAGAAACTGTGTCGTAATTTACATTAATGGTACTGAGAAGTTTGAATTTAGAGATTGAATGCATATATGTATGTATGTATTTTGGCAATTTTGGTGTTTTTCCATAATTTATATGCCTCTTATCAAAAAATCTATAAAATCTTAAAAATTTGTAAAAAAAAAACTACACTTAAAATCATTCTGCGGTTCTTGAGTAAACACAAATTTAAATTTATATAAATATCGTTCACTTTGGCGTATGTAGAATATTTGTTGGTTTCTTTCTTGTAGTTATTTTCATAATTTTTTGATTTTTAGCTTTAATCTTCTTTGCTAGCTCTTATCCAGGGTTCAAACAAAACTTATCATAACCTATTTCTCCATAAATTTGCAGCTTGTAAATAAGCAGTTTTTAGTTTTAAATTAAAGAATAATAATCGTCTTATTTCTACAAAACAATGTTAATCGTACGAAATTTATTTAATAGTTAAAAGATGTGACCCGAGAGTGGTCCCTTGAGGTATACCAATACGAAATGAAATTAAACAGCAGATTGAAATAAAACTAAATCTTTCTTAAAACTCTTGAGAATCTACCTGAAATATTTATTTGGTATTGAAGTTTTTTAAATGTAATAAGTATTATTTCTACAAACACGAGAGGAAAATCATAAAACAATTTTTCCTTGAAAACTCCACGTGATTTGTTGTGATTAAATTAATACTTTCTAGGATGTCACATTATGGTCAGTTTGTGTGTTGATCATTTACTGTGGAAAGTTCTCTTTAAAGTTTGAAAAATCCCACTTTAAGTACGAAAAAACATTTAAGATATGAAAAAAAAGAGAAGAACCCCAATTAAATTAAGTATAAAGTACCTACCTATTTAATACGCCAAGTAGTTTAGATTCTATAACAGTCGAGGACTGTTTGTTTGCCTCAAAGACACAATAAATGGCCCCCTCAAAATTGTCCCTCCTCATTTAAAATAAACAAACAAACAAACAAACATTTACTAGCACCCTCTTTACGAATTAACTTAGAAGCATCTCCCTCTGAACCACTTTCGTCGTCGCGCCCTTGTCGCTGGCTACCCTACCGCACCACTTTCCTGTAAACTGTATCGAGCCATAGTAAAGCTTCAACACGATTATTTGCCATTTTCCAGCCACCAACGCTCTTGCCACAACAAAGCTTCATGAGCTGGGAGATAATCAAGGCAATGCACACAAATTGTCAATTGCCTGCCTCTCTGCCTGCTTTCGAAGAGAAGAGGTTTGGTATAGCCGTGCTTCGTTTATTGTGTACAAATGCATGTGTGATATTGTAATGTTTGTAATGAGGTAGACAATTTCATACCTACCACCTAACACACCTCAACCTTACCATAATCCTGCAGAATCTCTCTTCAAAGAATTAACCACCCTCCAATAAAGCTAATTAGATTTTGCTCCTTTGTATAACAATGAAAGGACTTGGTTTTCAAAAATTAAACAAAAACAACAAAAATATGAAAAAATTATAATTTAATTCTAAAATTGGATCAAAAACAGGAAAACAAGTGAGTTTATTTTTATGTTAATATCAAATCGGAAATATGGCAAATGAATAAAATATATAATTTTGTTCCTATATTCATTTGCTCTTCTCTGATTTGTGGTTGAATTGAACACAAAATTTTCCCAGATGGAAAAATTAAAAAAAAAAAAAAGGACATCACAAATACACAGACTCAAAAAATACATCCATATACAACATCGCAGACTAAAAGAGAAAGGAAAAAATATAAAATTCATTTAATTAAGCTAAATTCAGTGTTGGAAAACATAAAGGTGGTTTTCAGAGATACGAAGAAACTCTCGCCTCTCATGTACCCCACGTGTAGACTGAAATATTTTATATACCGACACATAACACATCTCGCAAATTCACTTTTAGATCCTGTTGTATAAGCGCGGATACCCGGTTACCAACCATAAGCCAAACCAAACTCTGACTCCCCTTTGGCGTGTTACTGGGGCCAATTTTCATTCCCTTTTTTTTTTGTTTGCGTTTTACTCATTTTTTAACTTATAAAGGGCATATTTTATGCCTCATGTTGAATTTATATTTTCATATTTTACTCTTCGTTATATTTTTGATGTGTTAAAGCCTCCGGATGTTGACTATTTAATTTTTTAAGGGTTATTTTAATTTTATTTTTCGTTCACTCTGTGTAAACTTTTTCTTCTTTTTTTTTTTTAATTTAAAGGTTGTCGAAAAAATTGTGGAAGTGGAAATAAAATATTCAGTTTTTTCTTCTTCATTTGTATGAACTTTTATGAACTTGTAGTCTTTTATGATGAGTACCTCTAACTACTTTCGTATCAGTAAGCGTATTTTTGGCTTCGTTTCGTAATAAAGTTGCGATAGCTAAAAAGAATATTTTTAAAAGTTTCAATCCAGAAATACGGGGATTCCCATATCCATATTCCCTTCAAGATTTCATTTTTTTAAGTAGCACATAGTAGATTTGGAGACATCTCAAAGATGTCAAACAACTTTGAAAAGTTTTTGAGACATTTTATTAAAATTTGAACTTGAAAATAGGTTGGGAGTAAAATTAACATCCAAGGCCAAATATGAAAAATTGCTTCAAGGAAAAACTTACCTGGTCCGAACATAAACGTGTAAGAATTTTTGGAAATTTCAACCTTTAACACTTTTAATGAACGGATCAAATTTTAGTTGTTACCCCTCATCTGGAAAAGAATGCATTTCTTGTCGATAATTTAACTTATTCAAGCCTCAGCCAAGTGAGTGGCGTTCTATATTTTTTTTTTTTATAATAAGCACACACTCAAGCACACACTCCTGAATATTGCAATGGATACGAAAGACAGAGTGTGGTAAGGCATTCCACATTCGCGTAGTACGGCTAAAGAACGAATCTCTGTATTTGACAGTACGGCCGAAGTTGGGCTCCAGGGTATACTGATGAGCATTCCTAGAAGCGCCAGTATTACGGTTGAACTGTTTAAGGGGAGGAATGCACTTGGCTATTTCACTATATTTACTGGCATAAGCCGTTAAAATAACGGTAAAAAAGGGTAAGACAAGAGACCTTACGCTGATGTTAAAGCGAAGTAAATGAACTTATGATGATATTATCATCTACTTATCAATTTAAATGCTCTACGTTCAATACTATCCAAGAGGCTTAAGTAAGTTGCAGGGGCACCAGCCCAGAGATTGAAGTTATACTCAAGCTTTGGACGTATATAAGTCTTGTAGATAAGAGCCAGATCAGACCTAGAAGTTATTCATACTTTACATTCTATTTTTTATGATCTTCATAAAGCTCAATTTTCCAAAAATTAACGATTATATTTAGATTATATTAGACTTTCATTCGATTTTGAAAATATGTCTGTTGAAAAAGCCAGTAACCTTTTTTACAATGAATTTCACTATTCAATTCACATGTACTTTCCACCGATGCCCCGGCTTGCTGTAATCATAGACTTGGATGGCTTTGCAACCAAAAGAACAACCTGTGGGAAATTTTCCTACGCTCACATTGTCCAACTGACTAACGAAGTACATCTTAATTTCAACGATCTATACAATTCTCTACCAAAAATATTTGCATTAAACTCAAGCTAACCTTAAATATTGATCGCAAATATTTCTTTGAGTGCGCTTATCACAAAAGAAAGTCATCCATCCTCCTTGTCCTTCAATAGCGAAACTTCCAATGATAACATAATTATAGCTTATTATTTGCGTTATGTTTTTAAAAATTAATTTTTTCAAAACTTGTCTTCCACCAGATCGGAACCATTTTGAGTCCATACCGAATTTTTCACAGATCGAGTGCATTTCTCCATCAGCCATTTAAAACGGGCCCTGATGATTTTTCTGCCCTTTTCCTAAAAAAATATTCCTCTTCTCTTTTAACTCTTCTTTCCAAAATTTTTCATTTATCCTTATCTCAAGGAACTTTTGTAAAATATGGAAAATATCTTTTAGAACTCCAATTCACAAGAAGGGACCGAAACGGGAGGTGAACAACTATCGACCAATTGCTAAACTTTCTCATATCCCAAAAATGTTTGAAAGCATTTAATATGAACTACTCAGCTTCCTTTGCAGATCCTTACTACATATGCAGCTGCCAGTACAGCACGGTTTCTTAAGAAAAACCTACTACCGCAAATCTTGTAGAGTTCGTTTCATTCACTTTAAGAGCCTTCAAAAGCGGCAACGAAGTCGATATGATCTCCACGGACTTATGCAAAGCTCGACAAAATTTCTCATAACCATAAAGTCTTCTAAGTCCCTCCCTTAGGATCTGAAACCTCCCTTTTCCTGAAATGCATTATTTCTTACCTTGAGAATCCTGAATATAATGTCCAATTTTGATCCTATTCTAGCAACTTCTGGTGTCTTCAAAGGTAGTCATTTAGGCCCTCTCCTCTTTAACCTTTAAATTAACATGGTCATTAACTTACTTACTTACTTAAGGTGGCGCTACAGTCCGGGGCGGACCTGGGCCTCAACCAACATGCGTCTCCAGCCAGCTCGGTCCCTAGCTAGCTGTCTCCAGTTTCGCACGCCAAGTTGGTTGAGGTCCTCACCCACCTGAGTGCGCCACCTGAGTCGCGGTCTTCCTCTACTGCGCCGTCCCTCGGGATTAGATTCGAAGACCTTCCGGGCTGGAGCGTTGATGTCCATTCGCTCTACATGACCCAGCCATCTAAGCCGTTGGACTTTTATTCTGCTAACTAGGTCAGTGTCGCTGTACAGCCCGTACAGTTCGTCGTTATATCTTCTCCTCCATTCTCCATCTATACGTACGGGACCAAAAATCACCCGAAGAATTTTTCTCTCGAAGCATCCTAAGACGTTCTCATCTTTCTTTGACAGGGTCCAGGCCTCAGCGCCATAAATGAGAACCGGGATGATGAGTGTCTTATAGATGGTGATTTTAGATGCTCGAGAGAGGACTTTACTTCTCAATTGCCTTCTAAGTCCAAAGAAGCAGCGATTTGCAAGAGTTATTCTTCGTTTGATTTCAGCGCTGGTGTCGTTGCCTGTGTTTATAGCGGTGCCTAGGTAGACAAAGTCCTTAACTACCTCGAAGTTATAGCTGTCCATGGTGACGTTTTGTCCAAGACGTCGTTGTTCAATGTCCTTTTTTGATGACAGCATATACTTGGTCTTGCCCTCATTGACCACTAAACCCATCTTCTTCGCTTCCGTCGCAATGCTCAAAAACGCTCCACTGACATCACGCTTTGATCTTCCAATTATGTCAATATCATCTGCGTATCCGAGTAATTGGATGGACCTTTGGAAGATTGTGCCTCTAGTGTTGACGGTTGAGTTTTGCACAATTCTTTCCAGAACGATGTTGAAGAAGTCGCATGACAGTGCATCGCCTTGTCTAAAACCTTTTTTGACATCAAATGCATCGGTGAGATCTTTTCCGACCCTGATGGAGCAGCGTGCATTCTCCATCGTCATTCTGCACAAACGGATAAGTTTGACAGGGATGCCAAAACTAGACATTGCTCTGTAGAGCTCTTCCCTATGGATGCTGTCATACGCGGCTTTAAAATCGATAAAGCGATGGTGGGTATCGATTTGAAGCTCCTGGGTTTTTTCCAAGATCTGCCGTAATGTGAATATTTGGTCGATAGTGGACTTTCCTGGTCTGAAGCCACACTGATAAGGACCTATCAGGTTGTTGACGAACGGCTTCAGACGTTCACATAGTACGGCAGAAAGGATCTTATATGCAATGTTAAGGAGACTGATCCCTCTGTAGTTGGCGCAATTTAAAGGGTCTCCTTTTTTATGTATCGGACAAACTATGCTGAGATTCCACTCATCGGGCATGCTTTCTTCCGACCATATTTTGCAGATGAGTTGGTGCATGCTCCCTACCAAGTCATCGCCTGCTGCTTTAAATAGTTCGGCAGCTATGCCGTCAGCTCCAGCAGCTTTGTTTGACTTCAGTTTAGATATAGCTATCTTCACTTCGTCTAGGTCGGGTAGGCGGAATTGTTGATCTGCGTCGCCTAAGTTGAGTGGTTCTACCTCCCTTACAGCGGGATTCGGTTCGTCATCGCCGTTATATAATTTGGAGAAGTGGTCTTTCCATATTCTCAACATAGACTGCGGTTCTACCACGATGTTCCCCTGATCGTCTTTACAGGCTTCAGTTCGTGGCTGGTACCCTTGGGAGTTCTTTTTTACCTTTTGGTAAAATTTACGAACCTCATTCCTGTTGTAACATCCTTCTATCTCCTCGATCGCGCGCTTCTCGTGCTCTCTTTTTTTCCATCTAAGAAGCCGGTGTTCCTCTCTCCTCCTCTGCTCGTAGAGCTCGCGAGCAGCTCTGGTCCTTCTGTGCAGGGCCGTTTTGTATGCCTCTTGCTTCGCTGCGTGCGCTTGCCGGCATTCGTCGTCAAACCAGGGGTTTCGCTGTTGTGGACGTGTGAAACCTAGCACTTCAGAGGCGGCATCTCTGATGGCTGCAAGGCAATGTTGCCACTGGTTTTCAATGCTTAATGCATGCAGCATAGGACTCCTTAAGAGGTTACTAGAGACTCGATCGGAAAAGGACATGGCAGTCTCTTGCGATTGTAGCCGTCTAACGTCGAATCTTCTCACAGTACTTCCTTGTTTTGGCTTGGACCGGGATATCCGTAGCCGTACCTTGGCTACAACGAGGTAGTGGTCCGAGTCAATGTTGGCCCCTCGGAATGTTCGGATATCCTGTATACTGGAGAAGTGTCGTGCGTCGATCGCAATGTGGTCAATCTGGTTGACGGTTGATTGATCAGGAGATTTCCATGTCCCCTTGTGGATATTGAGATGTGTGAACTGCGTACTAGCTACCAGAACGTCTCGCCCCGCAGCGAAATCGATCAGCCTGAATCCGTTGTCGGAGGTGGTGTCGTGCAGGCTGTATCTTCCGATTGTGCCACCAAAGATGTCTTCTCTTCCTAGCTTGGCATTAAAATCTCCTAAGACAATTTTAATGTCATAGCCAGGGCACTGCTCATATGTCTTGTCCAAGAGCTCGAAGAATATGTCTTTGGTGTCTTCATCTTTCTCCTCTGTTGGGGCATGCGCGCATATTAGGCTTATGTTGGCGAATTTAGCCTTGATGCGGATTGTCGTGATGCGCTCGCTCACACTGTTGAAACTCAAGACTTTTTGCCTGGGTCTAGTTCCAACAACAAATCCACACCCAAATAGACGCTGCCTTTGTTCTCGGTAGCAGTCGCCGTAGTATATATCGCAGTCTTTTAGTTTGCGTTTGCCCGGTCCATCCCATCGCACTTCTTGGATGGCGGTAATATCTGCCTTGCAGCAGTTTAGGGCTTCCGCTAATTGTTCGGCTGCACGTGGTCTGTTAAGGGACCTAACATTCCACGTACAGATCCGAAGTTCGTTGTCCTTATTTCGTTTGCTAGGGTTGTCAACAGTGAATCCGTCCGTATCCGAGGCTTGTTGGTGCTTCGCAACTAGAAAATTTTTACGTGGTCAGGAAGTCACCCTGACGGCACAACCCCCAACCTGGAGGGCCAGATCCTTAGTATAACTCCAAGGACGGGGAGCCGGATAAACCGCTCCTTATAGGCCTGGGCTCCGAATAATTCGTAGAAGCCCTATAAGGTGTTCACTAAGTAGTTCAGCCTTACTGGAACTGTAGACGCCACCGTTGATTCCATCTCGAGAATTCGTCCGCTGCCGTCTGGATAAGGAGAGGTGCCTTAGTGGAAACACCTCTCCCCCCCTCTCTCGTTTGCTGCCCCCAACAACTTTCCACTGGGGTTAGAACCCAATCTCCAGTTGAGGTACTAGGCACCCGATGTTCACCACGGGGAGGTGAGAGTAGGAGTTGATAGACAGAGGTGGGTTTTGAGAAAAAACCTGTGGACGCTTGTGTCCTCTTGAATGCACATGTCTACCATTTGAACATGGTCATTAAACATTGTTAAATATCCTTTTGCACTAACGATATGAAGTTTTTAGAAATCATTGCAGCACATGAAGACGTGCTGCAATGATTTCTAAGAACAAAAATTGCTTAGAACTCAACAATAGCAAGTGTCAGAGAATGACCTTTTTACGGAAAATCATTAAAACAACTCCCCATCATTACTATCTTCATAATCATTACATACAAATAGTAGATAACATAAAGGACTTCAGCCTGTTATTGGACCGTCCCTGAAATTTCTACTTCACATTGATGAAAAATTTTATAAGGCCAACTCTGCATTTTAAGGAAAAGTCTTAAAATTTGTCTCACACTTATGTGATATTTGTCCGACCTCTACTTGAGTAAGCGCCTTAGGTTTGGTCTCCATATCGAGATATACACTTATCAAGAATAGAAAGCATATAATGAAAATTCCTTTGTTTTGCACTTCAATACCTTCCTTGGAAAAATCCTTTTATCTTACCTCCTTACCGTGATCGCCTCCGTCTGTTAAACCTGAACTCATAACATGAACGTAGAAACATTTCTAACTTACTTTTCATGCATTGGCTTCTCTCTGGTTGATGACTCCTATCTCTATAACTCGAGTTCTTTCAAAACTATCACTCGTGACCCCTCCTCTATCTTAACCCCTTAACGAACCTCTGACCTGTATCCTGTATCAACATCAGCACCTATAACCTCAAACTCCTTTTGTATAACCCTCACTTCAAGTTATAAGTTTTGATATAAGTTATACTTTTAGCTTGAATTAAGCGGAATAAATGGTTGTTTAGGCCCAACTAAAAATTTCAAAAAATTAATAGTACCTTCCAGTTAATAATTCTTTAAAAGTATATTATACAGGGTTGGTAAAAATGACCTGTAAATAAATAAGTCGGAAGTACAATTAACTCCCATTTACAAAAGTGTGAAAACCTGTAACATCCTCTTTGTGTATCTCTTCACATCTGTTTTTGTCTTTATTTCTATCTTCTAGATTTTTTCGCTTTGATATCTCCTTTGCCGTAACAATTTCTAAAGTTCAATTCATAAATACTAGAATTATGACGAATACCACAATATTTATTAGAAAAGTTCATTATTCAATCTCGCACATTCTCGTGTTTTGAATTGCTCCACAAAAGTTATTCAAGTCAATCCCAAAAAAAAAATATATATTATAAAAATACTTTAACAAATGTTTTATGTAATAAAAGTTGAGTTACTTTCTAAGAAGAATCTGTTTCGAACAACATAGGTCGAGGTTGTTTTTTTTTTTGTGTTGTCCAAGGAAAAGGATACTGAGCATAAACATAAACCATAGAAGTTAACAAAAAAAAGAAAACTCATGCTAAAGGAAGTTATGATTGTAAGCTTTTGCGTGTGATAGACCTCGGATGTACATTATTGGAGATTGGGGGGGGGGGGGCGTTGCGTATGGTACTGATGGGATACATCAAAATCGATTTTATGTAATTTCAAAACTTTTCTGCGTTTTTGTTTTTTTTTTTTTTTTTGTTGTCCGTGAAAGTTTTAGTTTGCCATGCGAAACCATGCTCCTGATGGTGCTGCTCCCTGTCCTAGAAATACAAACTTTGGCATCCTTTTGTCTTTATTTCATCAATTTTTTCAAAAACTCTGTTTTTGTTCTGCTGAAGGATGTGTTGGGCAAATACAGAGATCGAAAACAAAAGCAACAACCAATGTGAAATAGATTTTTGTTGGCAAATATATTCCAAGCGCACCAGTAGATTTAAATCAATCATCTTGTTATCGATACCAATCACGTTCAACAACAGGCTAAGTGGAATAAATTATCCAAAATATATTTGCAATCCGAAATGAAACAATAACATTTATACATATACCCAAAAGAGAACAAGAAAGGGCCAAGAACGAAAGGACGAAAGGACTCGCAGAAGAATCTAAATCTAAAAGAAAAACTCTCCCTGCAACTAATGGGATTTCGGATAATGGATGTATAACAGCAAAAGAAACAAGAAGAGAAATTACAAACAGATGCTGGTAGGTCAATATAATAATGTACCTACTCTGTCTGCTGTAAAACTGAACTGTAGTAACACTTTACCCAGGAGGAGGATGAAGTGTTGGAATGGAAGTTTCAAGGAGTAAGAGCGGATCTTTAATTCGAATGAACATCAGCTGATGTTTCGGAAAAAGGAATTCAATAAAGAAGGTTTTTGAATGAAAAATTGATTTTATATCTGGCAGATAGAATGAAAATCTTCTACATTTAGGTATGAGTATCAAAAAGAACAAAAAAAAAACAAATAAGTAAAGAGAAAAAAACAAATTTAAAGGAATGAGCTTTTGAATATTTTAAACCTAGTCAATAAATAATTATTTAAGACTCCAATGATGACCTGAAAAGACTGTATTTGATTTAAATTTTAGTTAATTTTTTTACCAAAATAGGATACAATTTAGGTTTTTTAAAGTCACTCTGATAACTTGCAGTTAGTGACCTAAAAATTTACGCCTTACTTTTTGATGAAAAAGTAAAATTTCCATTTAAAGGACTTTAAAAAGTAAGCAATCAAAAATTATTTTTAAACTGGTTTTTTTTTCATCGAAATATTAGATGCAATCAAATTTATTTTTCTAAAAAAGTTACAAAATGTTTACAACATTTAGTATGAGATAAAATAAGTTTGAAGTTACTGTCATTATACAAAATTTTTCAATTAGATTTTCTAAAAATATAACCAAATGTTAACAAAAATATTTGTAACTAAATAAAATAAATTTGTTCTCAAGATGGTATGGAAGTGATATTTTTTTGTCATCTTAAATGTTTTGTAAAAACAGTAGAAGCTATAAGAATGGAGAACAGCCACGATTTCGAAACATTCTTTTTTGGTGCTCCGCTATATATAACCTACAGTCTTCCTCACTAAATGGGCTGTCTAACTCTAACAAACAAAATTTAAATCGGACCCGTATTTACTGAGATTAGCCCGTTCAAACAAACAAGCAAGCAAGCAAACAAACAAACAAACAAACAAACAAAATGTTCAGCCCTATAATATTAGAAGTAAAAATTGCACTGCTTATGTTTTCTATGGACGATATTTCGTAAAATTGTAAACTTTTCTGAATTACCACGGTTTCTCAGAGTCACTTTAAAAGTACATAATATGTTTCAAATATCGTTCTCGAGAAGATCTATAAAATATTCACAGCTTTCAAAATTCCTATCTGACGCTGATGAATTATAACTCAATTTTTTCAGTATGTAACATTCATGAAATTATAATGGTTTTAAGAAAAGGAAAATTTCAAATACTGTCTAGAACGACCTTCAAAGTTCAAGAAACGAAAATAAATTTGAATTCAATACAAAAAATGTATTCTTAATTTTAATAGCTTACTTGTTCCAAACATTTGTATTTTTAAAAAGAACAAACATTCTTCTTCCCAATCTTTTATTATTTTATGAAAATCGGCAAATAAATACAAAAATAGAAATATGGAAGAAAAGAACAGATTTTTTTAATTAACTTGTGATTTTAAAGGTTTTCTAAAATATTTGAGCACCAAATCATAATCATAGCTTTCATAGCTTCAACCTCCAGTAGTATACTTTTAACATTAATGTTCAATGCAGGTTTGTGTTTTATTGTTTTGTTGGCTTAAAATAAAACCAAATCAGACAAGTGGAACAATTTCAATGTTGATTGTTTTCTGATCGTTAGTAGGATTGATTTTTCTCTTCTATTTTAGAATAAATTAGTCAAGTATTAATAAATAATCTGGAGAAACAAACACTTTTAATCGAGTTCAAACATTTTACCATTTTTTCCTCGTAACTATATATAGTACTTTTCTAAAAATTATATTCATTCTTATTGATTAAAAAAATTAAAAACTTCGCCAAAATTATGTTCACCATTTCTAGACGTGGCAGAAAATGGATATATTAGAATTCTGATATCAAAATTTCATCCAAATTGTGGAATCGGTTTTTGAAAACAACAAGAAAAGTTGTCACTTTTTAACGTGGCTGTCATGATTTTTACGAAAACTATTTTTTTTTTTTTTTCAAATATTTCATCATTCAATTCGCGAAATTTTAAAGATAAGTTCAAAATAATATTAGCTATTTCAAAGAAATCAAGAAATAAGAAAGTTTTTGTTTAAGTTTTTTATTCACATGAATTTCTTCCAAATTATAAAAGCCATTTTCGAGAAACCAACAAAACAAGGAGAATGAGACTTTTACTTTAGTCATTCATTCAGTACAAAAAACTTAGAAGATTTCGCCAAAATTGTTCCTGCTATTTCTAATAAACCAAGAAAGTCGAGAAATTATATTTTTAACTTCCCATAGGAAGTTATTGTAATGGGTCCGATTTGTCAAATTGAAAATGTTGACATTTCCCGACGTTTCAAGGTCCCTAGAGTCGAAATAAAAGATTTTTAGAAAGATGTCTGTGCGTGCGTGTGTACGTACGTCCGTATGTCCGTACGTTCGCGACGTTTTTTTCGTTGTCCATAGCTCAAGAACCAGAAGAGGTATCGACTTCAAATAAATTTTGTTATACAGATAATAAGGCAGAAAGATGCAGAAAGGGCTCTCAAGAAAATTGCGTGGGTGGTTTTTTACCATAGCAGTTTAAAAAAAAGGTGAACATTTTGGTTAACCCTTAATATCTTACGAACCAAAAATGCTAGAGACTTGAATTAAATTTTATATAATATATTGTAACGTGATACCAAACAAGTATATTTTTTGAAAAAAATCCAGTTAACAGTTTTTTTTATAAATCAAAAAAACTGAAAAAAAAATTTGTCACCTCGAAAATTTTACGAATACAAAATGATTTTATCTCCAAAACCATTTTGTGCAACGAAGAATAATGTTTTTGACATCTGGTAAAATTTTGAGAAAAATCGAATTGATAGTTTTTTTATAAAAAAATAAAAACCTAAAAAAAAACATTACTCAAAGTTGGTAAAAATTGAATTTCGACTCAAATATCTTTTTAAAACTTTTGAGATTATGGCTTCCAACGAATTTTAACTTATAAGAATTATTGTTTTCAACATTCGGAAAAATTTTGAGAAAAATCGAATTGACAGTTTTTTTACAAAAAATAAAAACCTAAACAAAAAAATTAATAAAAGTTGGTAAAAATTGATTTTCGACTCAAATATCTTTTTAAAAATTTGAGATATTGGGTTTTAACTACTTTTATCTTTTGAAAAATAATGTTGTCAACATGCAGTAAAATTTTGAGAAAAATCGAATTGACAGTTTTTTTTACAAAAAATAAAAACTTAAAAGAAAATTTAACAAAAGTTGGTAAAAATTGATTTTCGACGCAAATATCTTTTCAAAACTTTGAGATATTGGCTTTTATCTTTTAAAAAAAATTGTTTTCAACATTCAGTAAAATTTTGATAAAAATCTAATTGACAGTTTTTTTACAAAACATAAAAACCTAACAAAAAAACAATACTAAAACTTGGTAAAAATTTACTTTCGACTCAAATAGCTTTTCAAAAATTAAAAATATTGTCTTCAAACTAAAATATTGTTTTCGATATTCAGTGGTTTTTTATAAAAACCCAACAGTGCATTTTTTCATAAAAAAATAAAATCTACAAGAAATAGTACGCAAATTTGCTAAAAATTGATGTTCGGTTCTTGATATCTCTCAAATTAATTTAATTCATCTAATTAGTAAAAATTTAAGAAATGCTACTAAAATTGGTAAAAATTTGTTTTTCACTAAAAATCTGTTTAACAAAACTAGATTTTCAAACTAAACTATTTCTTTATATGAAAAATATTGTTGGTAATTTTAAAATTTTTAAGAATAATTCAACTGACAACTTTTTTAACCCAACACGAAAACCTACAAACTTTGAAGCAAGACAAATCGACAGACGGGATGGGAAGTTTTCAGTGTGGGTCGCATCCCAGCCTCTTTTTTTAATTTTGTTTTCGCTCTGAATTCCATCGAGTTTGTAAAATTCATTTCAAAGAATCGAATCCAAAAAATAAAATAAAAAAAGTTTGAATGATAGAAATATCTTTAAAAATAAACTCCGATGTTGTTACCAAAAGTGTCAAAGCAATTTCAATGAAATAAAAAAAAACACGAAAAAAAAGAAAGTAACAAGAAGTAGATTCTTACTAAAATAATTTTCAATTCAGTTTTGGGTTCCGAGAATACAAATTTTATAAAATTTCAGCAAAACTGTAAGGAAGTTTTTTAAACTAAAGAAATAAGGCAAGTTCCACGTAACTTCCGATTTTTTGAGAATTCATAGAAATCCTTTTCTCTCAAATAAAGAAGTTTCAAATGTTACTTTATGTTTATATATGAATTATTCTATTACAATCATTTTGTTGCAAAAGGCTGTTACTTTTATTAAATTTATCAATGTAATACTATAAAATTCGGTTTTATAATGTAGGACAATGCTTAATCAATACATTATTGATCTAAAGTTCTTTATTTAGAAATATTGTAAATTTAGAATACTGTGTATCGAAATGACAATTTGTGTGTAAAATCCTGTTTATCACAACATCTTTCAATAACGGAGGTAGAAATTCGCATTTTCTTACTTTATGAAAACGTTTGCTCCTATTTACAGACATTTTAAATTGGATTTAAAGTATATTCATCATACAATATTTTGTAACTACAAATATAATATTTGAAAAAAAAATGTGTATTTACACATGAAAGACTTTCAAAAAATATTGACATTAGTATCAGCTTATTTCTGGTTGATAAACTTATGAACTTTTAAATCATATAAACCATGTGACATTATTGCTATTACCGAAACATGGTTAAATGAAAATTTTTTAAATAGTGAATTTTTCACTTCCGATTTTAATGTTTTTCGTCGAGGTCGTCGCTACAACCAAACAGGTTTAAATAGAGGAGGTGGTGTTTTGTTAGCTGTAAGCTCTGAGAGTATTCAAGTAGAGAATTTTTTGTATCTAATGTTTCATGCGATATTGAGCAAATTTGTGTATGTGTAGATTTACCTGTTCCGCCTACTTTAAACATTATTCATGTATACTTTTTTGTTTCTTATATTCCGCCTTTGTCACAATATGTCATATATGATGCTCATATTAAGAATATTTTAGATATTGTTAAAAAAACAGATGAGGATTGTTATTTTGTAATTAATGGTGATTTTAATCTACCCAATATTAAATGGTTGTACTCGAATGAGGATAAATAAATGTTTCCTTTTAATGTTAATAAAAATTTCGAGTACAGTGTGATTGACAATATTACAAGTTTAAATATGTACCAAATTAATAATATTTACAACTCTATTGGTCGTATTTTGGATCTTATATTTATTGACAATAATCTTGAAGCTCAGATAAATGATGCAAATTTTCAAGCAAAAACTCTTAGATAATAGTGTCCATCACAAAGCACTTGAAATTACATTTAATTTGTCTGTCTTAAATGAATCAAAATATTCTTGCAATTATGTTCAAAAATATGATTTTAAAAATGCTAATTATGCCTCAATAAATACTTATTTATAATCAATTGATTGGCAACAAGTTTTTCATTGTACTAATTAAGCTAGTTATACTATATTTCGGAATACTGTAGATTATACTATTTCAAACTTCGTTCCTTTAAACAAATTTAAAAATTCTAAAAGACCGGTTTGGTTTAATAAAAGCTTATTAAGATTAAAAAAATGTAATGAACAAGCTGCATAAAAAAAGTAAAATTTCAGTTGCTTTTCATCATCAGTTTTGTCAAATAAGGAGAGAATACGAATTTTTAAAGAAATTTACATATAAGCAGTACATTTGCTCTCTGGAATCGAAAATTAAAAGTAATTCAAAATGTTTTTGGTCATTTTTAAATACAAAACGAAAATCGATTGGGATTCTATTAAACGTTTCGTACAAAGGGGTCTCATCTGAGGATATAGATACAATTTGCGATAATTTTGCCTAATTTTTTCAATCAAACTATAAATTTAAATTTAAATTACGATGGAATGGCGCATTATCATTCTTTCAATGACATGGATACTCTAAATTTATCTGTTGATGATGTGCTAGCGTCTTTATCCTCCCTTGATAATAATTACCCAGTAGCACCTGATAATTTCCCACCAATTCTCTTAAAGGAGTGTAGATACAACCTTGCTGGTCCACTTTGCTACATTTTTAACCTTTCTTTAAGCCAAGGAATATTTTTAGACACGTGGAAGTCTTCTATAATCACTCCACTCCATAAAGCAGGATCTAAATGCTCTGTCGAAAACTATAGACCTATTGCTAAGCTACAGTTAGTCCCTAAAGTATTTGAAGCAATAGTGAAAAACAAATTATATTCTTTAGTTAGGAACTATATTTCTGAATTCCAACACGGATTTATGAGTGGCAAATCGACAGCAACTAACTTATCAATTTTTACAAGCTACTGCCTTGACTGTATGGAAAAACGATTACAAGTTGACACTATCTATACCGATTTTTCAAAGGCATTTGATCGTGTTCAACATAATATTCTAATAAGAAAACTTGAATTGTTTGGATTTCACTCTGTGCTTCTTAAATGGATTCAAAGTTACTTAGTTGGTCGAAAACAATATGTTAAAATTGGTAATGTGTTTTCTAAAGAAATAATGAACTTTTCCGGCGTTCCACAAGGTAGCCATCTTGGACCGCTCCTTTTCATTTTTTTTATTAACGATCTAACGCAATATCTTCTACACACAAAATGTCTTTTGTATGCTAAAGATCTTAAACTCTTCAGCAGAATAAGATGTCTTGAAGATGCGGAAAATGTCCAGAATGATCTAAATAAAGCACTTTTTTGGTGTAAATTAAATGGGCTTTATTTTAACAATGGTAAATGTAGTGTTGTTACTTATTAAAAAATCTTAAATCCCTTGTGTTTTGAATACAAACTTGGTTTTGATTCTTTGCAGAGACTTGATAGTCAGAAAGACCTAGGAGTGATTTTTGACTCTTAAATGAGTTTTTCACTTCATAAAGATCATGTCATTTCTAAAGCTAACTCAATGTTGGGCTTCATAATTCGAAATTCAAAACTTTTTAATTATCCTTATACACTAAAAACACTATACTCATCTCTTGTTAGACCGCTGTTAGAATATTGTTGCGTTATATGGAATCCCTACACTCAATCGATCATTTATCGTATTGAAAAGGGTTAGAAAAAATTTACAAAGTTTGCTTTGCGTAAAATTTATAAAAATTCAGATGTTCCATTAAATGAGACTAGATGTACTCTTAAAGACTTAAAACCTCTAGTTTTGAGAAGAAAATTGTATTCTGTCCTTTTTGCTTATGATGTCCTCAGTTCTAATATTGATTGTCCAATGTTGTTATCAATGTTCAATATTTACGCTCCAGCTCGTAGCTTGCGCCCAAGAGATGGCGATTTTTTACATGTTCCTTACCATAGTACAAGTTATGCTAGACATAATCCAATTAATTCAATGAATTTGACTCAGCTATTGACTTTAATGTAAATAGAAATGTAATTAAGAAAAATGTATTGAGTCTATTGTAACAGTTATTTTTTTTTATTATTTAAATATCGAAGATGTATAAATATATTATATTGTTATTAATGTAGTCTATTAAAAGTTTGTAACTTGATTGACGAAATAAATTAAATTAAATAAATTAAATAAATTAAATTAAATCAAATATATCGAATAATCGATTTAATAACAAACTTACATTTATCAAATTAAATAACATTACCATTTTACTCCAATGAGCAATTTTTATACAAGCATAAAGATGTCCAAAAATTGTGATTTCTTCCAAAAAAGTGAAAAAGCACATAGAAGCCACAAAACACAACAAAGTATCCTTACCGAAAAAAGAAAATATCTACAAAAAGACAATAAGAGAGTTTCCCAGTTGGATGTAAAATCTATGTCAACTTGTAAATTTAAAACAAAAACCAAAAACTAATAACAAAAAAACTAACATTAATGGAGCCAAATGATGAAATGTCAAAAACAAACAGACAAATATTAGAAAAACAAAAATAGAAAACAAAACAAAAATAACAAAATGACATCCTTGCAAAACAAAATATTCCTGTGTAATATCTTTCAAAGCTCACGTCATCTTTCGCCCCAGCAGTGGTGGCACAAGACAAATAACTTGTCACACAAACTAGCAATGAGCTGACAAAACCAACGTTTTCCTTTCTCCGTTCTCCTTTCGCCGTCTTCATCTCCATCGTATAGAGTTTTGTGAAGTAAAGAAAAAAGGACGAGCGAATAAAACCGAGAAAAAGAGTATATTTTTCGTAAAGGATCCATCGCAGGATCCAGATATTGAACTGTCCTCCCTCCTGCTCGTATATTATTGTACAACAGCACCCAATTTCACTTCAGTAGTTATTCTCTCATCCTCGCATCCTTTTAATATGTGTACACGTACAGTACATTAAAAAAAAAACCAACAGCAAGGATACAAAAAGTCCTTTTCACCACATTCGAAAAAGAAATGTGTCAAATGTGTATTTTCTTCCTTCTATCTACTGCAGACGCAGAGATGAAATGTTAAGGTAAAATAAGGATTATATGAGTTTATCTCCCTGTTTTTTTTTTTTGGTACCATCTATCTCTTGGTGTTTCTCTTTTATTTCACTCTGTTTTGTGGGTTATGTTTCTGACATTCTTCGTATTCGTGCTTTGAAAAACAAAAAAATAAAGCGATCTCGTTGCAGCAAAATCCTTAAAAAAACAACAACAAGATGTCATCATGTGAAGTTGCAGATTGAAAAGTGAAAGAAAATGAAAAAAGAAAAATCACAAAAATATGTAGGTACTTTAGAAATTTTTACTCTTGTATCTTGTATCTATGGTTTGATTATATTATCTTAAATTGGTTAGAGAGTGTTTTTGTGGTGTGGTTTCTAGAGTGGAGGTTTGATTTTTAGATAAAAGTCAAAATTTAACAACTTTTAAAAGAGATTTTTCATTTTTTTTGTTTGTTTATTTGTATTTCTTAGGACGAGTTAAAGAATTTATTTGAAGTCATATTTGATAAAAAAAAATTAGTTTTTTCTTTCAAGTTTGGAGTACCCAAGAAATCTTTTAAAATGACATAAATAGCTATATGATTTAATCTGAAAACATGTCGGATAAGGATTAAAACTCCTCAGTCATTATTCTAAGAACCTTGAAAATTTAATTTTTCTCACCAAATTGAGCTCGAGTGAAATGAGGATTTTGTTAATTTTTAACCAAAAACTTATGTTTTCTTGAATTTTACTTCAGTATTTCTAAATTTAATTTTTAATTTTAAAAGATTAAGGAACAATGTTTAAATCAAATAAGCAGTATTTTTGACATCTAAACACTAAAGTAGGTATAAAAGTGATTAATAATTTACATTTAAAAGTAAACTTAGATACAACACCTCATTCAAACAAAAAAAAAAGATGCTTTAACAATGTAGTGCTACATGGTGTCAGAAGTGGGATACAAATTTGTTTTTTCTGTGAAGCATCATTTTTGAATTAAGTAGGATTGACATCCGAAATCTTAAGATATCCAAATGAACAACTTTGTGTTGAACTTGTACTTCTATCTTTTTCTATACTATTTAATTTAAGGCCTTATATCCCTAAGGTCTCCTAGGACCTCTAAAATCATGTCCTAAAAGATTATGACCATACAAAAACTTAAAATATTGAACAAATTGTATAATTATTCAAGATCTTAAACTACTAAGAGCTTCGAACTCCTTCATCTTTAAGTTGGCTGGACTCATAACTTAAATAATTCGCAACCGTTTGACGTGAAATTTTTAATATATCCCGGAGATCTCTTTTTTTATTGCATATCATTTGTTGTTAACAATTAATTAACTGATGAAGTGAAGCTTTTCACTTTTCACTTTAGAAGCGCGCTTAAAAATAGATGAAAATCAATACATCACAAAAATCCTACGTAGCAGTCTTCAAAATATATTTTAAAATAAACTGTCGATTCATTGTGATCACAAAATTATAAGAGCTCTTAGTCCTAACTAGGACCCTGAAAAATAGGATACGTCAGCACAAAAACCCTGCGCATTTTTCAAATAAATGACAATGAAAATTATTAAAAGCCCTGATAAAAAAGGTGGCGCAAAAGTCCGTTAAGAACAGGGTGTTCAGTGACTTAGAACTTCCAACCATTCGTGTATGCGAGTCATGTCAGGAATGGAGGGAACCTACAGTTTTATGCTTTCATATAAAGAAATACCTACTCTTGGATAATTTGTCAATTCTTCGCAAGAGGAAGTACCTATGAAAAAAAAACTTTAGGTGACACAGGCAAAGATTTAATCCAAGACCTGTAGCATGACGGCCTTACGCACTAACCATCGCGCCCCTGGTACGACAGAAGCCACAAAAATCAGATTTCTGTAATCTGGATTTATTTTGTAGTATTTCTTAAAAAAATTCCCAAAAATCCAATATTTTCGGCTTCGGCACTAAGTTCTCAAAAAATGATTTTTGCTACATGGTGTCAGAAATGGGATACAAATTTTTGTTCCTATGTGAAATATTATTTTTGAATTAAGTTGGACTGACATTTGACATCTTTAGATACCCAAATGATTGATATCTTGTGGTCGTTATCGGATGTCTTTTAAACAGCATATTTCTACAAGGTGTCAGAAGTGGGAAAGACAATTTTTCGAAATGTTTACCGCTAGAAAACAAAAACATCGTATTATGATTTTTAAGTCTTTAGTTTTGTCTCTAGACGAAATTTAACTCACATATTAAAGCCCTTTTAGAGTTTCAAAAACAAATTAACATTAATTATAAATTCATTACAATAAAACCACCTCATGTGTCGTCGGCTTCACGCGAAACTTCACATCACTTGGTTCAAGCCATCATTATTATGATTGCATACGCATATTATTTACAAGTGTGTAGATATAAACCCCTCCGTATGTCGGTCTCGTTTCTGATATTCTGATGAAGGTACCCTTGGCAAGACAATCACTCACAATATGTGCTAATTAAATATTAAATTCATTTACAAATGTCCATCCCGAATAACAGAAATGTGTCCTAAATTGAATTTAACGTCATTAGTCAGTCAAGGCTTTCTTTCTTTTGCATATCTTGATATCGTCGTCGTCGACGTTCTCCGTTGTCGTTAGAATTGCGAATTGTTAAAATGAATCTTAAAACTTCCAAACCCTCCTCTTTTCGGTGTTGTCCTCGACGACGACGACGTTCTACCTTGCCATCAATGTTTGTGTCCTTATGCCTTCATTTAAAGGATATGCAATAAGTATGATGGATGGATAAGACATTAAGCATCTAGATGCACTGTGCACAGCCTCACAGACTCACATAACCATCAAGGATAGTGTAATTTGAAATTTTGTATAGGTACCTACTAGGTACGAAGAAGGTGCATACATTACAAATATAACGCTAGAGCGGATTGCTTGAAATTAATTTTCTACAAATTGAAAGCTAAATCCTTATGCACAACATCCTTTAGAACATATACTTATACTCGCTTACATGCATGTAGCCTATTCTATATACGTGTATGCAAACTTCTATATTCTTCGTCTTGGGTTAAATATAATGCGCCGTCATACATAGTTCATATATAAGCAAATAGGGTTTTCTTCACACCTGCAATTGCACTAATTGCAGTGTTGAAAGCCAAGTAAAGTTATGAGCCATATTCGTACACATATATCCTCGAAATAATATTGCCAGTCGTTTCCCCTGAGATATAAATACATTTCTCTTTTTTTATAACTAAGGACTGCATGCAAGTGACCAGATTTATCGTTTTTAACTATTGTAGTTTTGTATCCTTATTTAATTTAATTCAAAACATTCTGGAATACATGCATTTTTCGACTGAAGATTGATTTTTTTAAGCTCTTCTATCTCTGTTATTCGTAAATCCGGTCCTTCTGCGGATAGTACGGATACCAGTTACATACAAAAGATTAAATCCAACACATCTAAGAAATGTTAGATATTCAGTTCAAGATTTTTAAGCTGTTCTATCTCTGTTATTCGGAAATCCGGATAAGTCTGCGGATAGTACGGATACCAGTTACATACAAAAGATTAAATCCGACACATCTAAGAAATGTTATATATTCAGTTCCAGATTCAGTTGGGTTTAACCATTATCTTCTTTTTAAATATGAATACCCGGATGAGAAAATTATTAAGATCCGGAAAATCCGGATAGACACCAGGTAAATTTATTGAGACAGATGAAATACCATAAATCCAAATAGTTTCGAACTCTCGTATTCTGAACTTGATTCGGATTATGAATAAAATATAACTTTAACTGTATATCGGACTTTATCCTTATAGTTCGGATTGTCCGATTTCTTGAACAAAAATACCATACCAGGCTGGTAACCTCAGTAATAACTAAAAAAAAACTCTCATTTGAGATCAAAACGGGAAACGACAATCCTACCAGGCTGCTCCTGGATGTATACCTTTTACTACTGACTCATCTCATCCAAAACCTCCTCATTCTCCTTAATGACATAACACATTCAGTCAATTTGGCCTCGCCTCACTAAATAGCACTGCCAAAAGAAACTACTTTACTTTCAATTGACTTCTGCATTGCTGTGCATTGGATCGGGTAGGGTAGGGTTGGGTTTTCCAAAATGCCACTGCATCATTATCATCATCATCATCGTCGTCATCGTTTGGGAATCGGAAGTAATCGATTTTCGTCTGCCAAACTGCCTTGGATAAACATTTACTTTCGAGTAGTGTGTTGGCCTTTTTGGAAATGCCCAAGAGAAGTAAATATAGTCAAGAGTATATCTATGGACTATAGTTGTTAAAAGCATCGTATAGAAGAGCATTAAGACTTGGGGGACACCATTGCTGCGCCACCGATTCCATTTGTGAACCAATTGAAATTGGTTTCTACGTTTAAAAATCAAATCAGACATTGAGCTGTACGGGGGGGTAGTATTCCAATATTATGCCAATAATTATTTTCGATTGAAATTAATTGCAGTTATTATAAATTCAAGTTGTAATGCAGAAATATCAATTGTGGGAGCTGTCATATGTTTGTTTATAGAAAATTTGTGCTGTAAAAAAGAAAAATATGGAAGCAGAAGTTTATTAAAGCGAGGGTCTACTATATCGCTGATATTTTCAGTTGGAAGTGAAGGGACAAAATTGCAACTATCCTTATACCTTTCTTTTTTAGAGCCTTTGATATAATTTAAAAAAAAAATCGATTTTAGAACTCAAAGTGTAACTTAAATGTTCACACTTGAATTCTTGCAGATTGGATTATTTCCAATCTTTTTTACTCTCTCCAAGACCCTCACTCCCATAATTCTGTTAAATATCTAAGCTTCCTGGTTATTAAATTGAATTCTTGTTGTTTTAAAAAAATATTTCTGAAATCAATAACTTCAATATTTTTGTTTTACAAAACAAAAAGAAATTCAAACAGAAATTTTGCAAGCAAAAACATTTCTTTCTCCAATACTTGAAGTTCTTAATTGATTTTCATCTCTGCAAACAAACCGAAAAAAAAAATAAATTAAACCAATTACATAGCTCCTTGAGATTTTAAATTCATCTTGAATTCTTTTTTTGAAATGTTCAATCAATAATAATGAAAGTTTATTTTTTTGAATAGTTTTCAGAAATAATTACAAGAAACATTCATCATCGTGGATCTCTTTAAAGTTTGTTGCTCTTTTAAGAAGTTCCGCATTCGTTTTTCGTATAGTTAAAGTTCAAAAAGAAAAAGAGAATAAACAGACAACAAAAAGAAGAAAAAGACGAATGATTTGAGTGACGTGTTACACATTGAAAAAAATACAAATGCATCAAGTAATTCACAATGTTTGTCTAGTTGTGATGAGAGAGAGACAAGGAAGAGATTTATTTGACACAAAAAAGAGCATTTTTTCTTCTGAGGGAATGAGATGTATGTAGTTTATGTAAGTAATTTAAACATCAGAAAAAAGAGGATAAAGGAAGATTTTTTTTTAAGCTAGTGAGAATCTGATGGAAAAGAGTAACAGACAAATTAATTTACACGAATTCTTTTAGAAAGAACGTTAATTTCATCCACAAAAATGACGTGTATTGTCTAAAGATCAAGAATGCTACACAAAAAAGGAATGTTAAGAAGGATATTTTTTTAAATTTTGATTGTATGGAAAAAGAACATGCAAAATTATACAAAGGGTGTCTCAAAATTAACATTATATTTAAAAATTCTGTAATTTTCATAAAAAAATGTTGACAACCATAAAAACAAAATATTTTTCAAGCTGTCATAAGTTTTGAAAAATGAAATTTAACTTGAAAGAACAACATGATTTTACTGGTGAACGGCATTTCAAAAATTAAGAAAACGACGGTTTTTAAAAACAGATTTGTTTATTTTTTTACTTGTCTATTTGTTTTGTATTTTGAAAATCAAATGGTGTGTTTTTAAACTTGCTTTTTGAGGTTGCCCTTAAATGAAAATAAACTTTTAGTCTAAGGGTGGAAAGTAATTGTTTTACCAACTCAAACTTCCGGTGGACTATAAGTTGCATAATTTTAAACGCAGTTTAGAAAACGAGAAATTGCAAACGCTTACAATAAGTGCAAAGAAATCATTTAAGCCAAGTCCGGATAAGTGAAAAAAAAAAAAAAAATATTCACTTGAATTTAAATGATTGCGCTCCCTTAAATAACTTTTGAGTTTTTCGTAATATTTTATTTACCAAGTCTGACTTCTGTTTTTAAATGAAAATTTTAAACTTTTACTTAAAATATGTTGCAGGTTTTCATTTCAATCTTTTAAATCTTATTTATCTGAACGTATTCAATAAATAATGTTAAATCTCATAAAATTCACGTTTCTTCCGGTGTTCCTGAAGGAAGCCACCTTGGACCACTTTTATTTCTTATTGTAATAAAAATAATTTCTTATTTAAGTTCAAATATTCAGTTGCATTAAATCTTCAAGGAGACCTAACAGACTTGATGAATGGTCCAAGAATAATTGTTAATTTTTGAATATCTCAAAAAATGCCAAATTATGTATTTTTTACGGAACCAGTCTCCCATTTTTCATTGTTATAAAGTTGATAATAAACCTCTTTGCAGAAAAGATGAAAAAGAGATTTTGACGTTTTATTTGGTCAAAAACTCAATTTTATTCTACATATTGATTTCATAGTGGCTAAAGCCAATTCTATGCTAGGATTTATATCTAGAAATTCTAAGCAAATTATTAACCCTTACACTCTTAAATCTCTGTTTTTAAATTCTGTTCTGTAATATGAAGCCCCTTTTACAGGACAATTTCGGGAAGGAATACAATTATTTAAAAACTTTCCACAAGGTTTGTAGTTTATCTTTAAATTGGAGTATTCGAATGCCTTCGTAAGATTCAAGAAGCTAACTTATAGGCTACCATTTTACCAAGTGTTTTAAAGGTAGTTATTTGACAAATACTTAAGGATGAAAAAAGTGTTTCTGATAAGCAAATTTTTTCGCTTAAGCGGGTTTTACTGCATTTGCTATAAAAAAAGAATATTGACTATTATAGTATTTGGAAAATATTTTAAGTAAACAATTCTGAAGAAACAATGCTCATAACGCATTTAAAGATTAAAAAAGAGGTGTCGATGTAAATTGGTTTTAAATTCTTCAACATTGCAATGACATTGAAGACATATCGTGGTAAGGGGATTCAACATTCGCGTTGTATGGCTTTTGAACAAATATCTGAAATTCAGTAATGCACATTTCTAGAAGTTTGAACGTTAATGTTTGAGTGAAGAAATTCAGCTGACTTTCAAAATAACGATAGAAACATATTTTGGGAGTTTATGCATCGAGTCTTCTAAGACTTTGTTTCTTTTGAAGCTGAAGATCGCTGCATCAGAGTTATTTTTTCTTTATAAATAAACAATGAACCGAGATATAGCAATAGATTCCATTTTCCCGACCAAATATTTTTAAATTCTTCAAATCGTCGTTGAAAAATTATTCATCTTATGTTAAATGTTATTTTGTTAAAATAAACTGTGAAGAAAGGAACAATTTCGAGGCATAATCTTTAAAGCTAAAACATTGTTAGCCGTTGGTGTCTTTTTTTTATTTCCAAAGTCGCTATAGAATAACTTTCGAATTAAAATAGGATAAAATAGGATATGGGAAAAACAATTTGTTGGAATAAATGTGTGTCCAATAATCTTAGTTAAAAATTTGGTCGGCCTCCTAATTTTAAAGTTTTAACATGTTTTCACATTAAAAAGGAATATTTATCAGTGAACATTTTTTGCAGACAGTCAAAAACGGTCCCTTGGCTCTCAATTATTGTCGATCAAATAATTTTTTTAATTACAGTAAATTCAAATATTTTCTTATCTCAGAACGAAAAAGGATAAATATGGACTAAAAAATGGGGACACACTTTTTAGAAGAATATATTTTTTCAGAAACTCATAAATCTTCATAAATAAAACCTAAATCAAAACTTGGTTATAAAAAAATTAATTATAAAAAATCGAAAAACACAAAAAAAACTAAGACTCTTCCTTTTTTCCTCTCTTAAATATTATTAAAAAACTCCACAGTTAAAGAGATACTTCAAAAATAAGAAGAAAAAACATGAGGCTAACGACACCACCCAAAGTTTCTTCTTCTTTGTCTTCCTTTTTGAAGACCACTCCATACAGTAAAGCTCTATGCTATTTTGTCTGTTACGAGTATTATCGTTTTTCAACCATTCCTATATACATATGTATGTATAGCTAACAAATGTCCTTGCCATTAATACACGACACTGAGAGCCATTCATTATGCCATTCACAGAAATACAAAGAAACAAAAAAGAAGATATTTATTTTTCAACACCTTTCTGGATGCGCGTCTTTTTTGTTTTGTGTCTTATGTTCACTCGAAACAAGAAAATGAAATAAACAAAGAAAAATAAAAAAGCATTCTTAATGTGCGTAAGAATTATTCCATTCACGTGTTTTGCAAAAGAAAAAAAAAAAACATAAATAAATGTAAAAATACGTGTAAGAGTATGTTATGTTCTTTGGAAGTGTTTCTAATGGGTGTTACCATATTCTTTTTTTATATATTGCCTTAAAATATATATGCATGGTATTTTTAAATGTCTGACAGAACAGAAGTTGTTTTTGCTGCATTTTATACCTGTTGGAATATCTTTCAAAGTTAAATTAAATACATCGCTCAGACTAGCGTCCTTCTATCCAGTTCATCTGTCTGTTCTTCAAGAAGGTTGTTCGCCTTTCTTTTTGATCTGCTTTTTCAATTATTGTACTTTAGTGACAAGAACTTTTACAATTTTAGTGTAGCCTTCATAACGAATTTATCTGGCACCACTTTTGCACTATCATCAGCAAAAGTGGTCATGATAACATTAATATCAACTGGAATATCCCTATTAGATAACAGAAACAGTGTTGGCCCTAGGACACTTCCTTGTGGTACACCAGCTTTAATTTACTCGTACGGTACTAATAAAAGTCGTTTCTAACCCTAGGATTTCAATTTTTTGTACCCATGTAGTTTGTACTCAAGTCCTTAGTGTCAAGTCTTGTAAAAGGCTTGTTTTTCTTTTTTTTTACATTACATTGGTAATTTGTTGCACTTTGTCCATCCTAGAATGTTTATTCTAAAACCAAAGTGATAATACGGAATCAGTCTTCTTTCGTCACTATTTCGGTATAAGCAGTAAGATGTTAATTCCTTTGTTTATTACCTTCTTTAAGTATAACAATAACTTCTGCATTCCACTTAATGATGAAATACATAATCTGTCCAAGGCATACGTTTTTTAGAAATTGAAGTTTTTTTGTAACGCTTTTGAAGACATTCCTTCCATATTTTGTCAAATTCTTCATTAAAGCTCTAAGATCATAGATCATATGAGTGATGTGCTAGTGTCCTTTTTAGTACTAACTTACATTTAAGCTCGCACCGAATGAGCGCATTAAAAAAGTCTTCAAAACTTAGAATACATGTAACAAATATTTGACAAGACCTGTGACATTCTCCCTTTAGTCTTCAGAATTGACCACGAACTTATAAACTTATCTCAATTCCCCATGACATTGATTCTAACGTTCTTAATTTCAACCTTTCGAAATGAGATCTTCAGTAGTATACTTTACTTTATTGACTCGAATTGTCTCTTTTAGTCCCTGCCTCTAATCAATCACCTTTCAATCTCAATCTTAACCCTCAATCATGATCATATGGGCAGCATACATCTTAATTAAAGAAGGAGGACGAAATAAAAGACTCTCCAATGAAAAAAGGTTCAAATGTCAATAGACCTCTTATGTTGTATGAACAAGAAAATGTGAACATAATTTCATTTCACTCTAAAGTCTAAGTAATGTGTGATGGCGCAGGGTTTCTCAATTCTCGATCAGAATATAGACCAAAATTCAATATGCATACAGCCATTGCTAAAATAATAGGTACAAAATATAATTTTTTGTAATTATGTGTTGAGAACTTTTGTAAGGCAACAAAATCTAAAAGGTTTACAATTTTTAAAATTCGTAATTGGTGATTTTTAAAAATAAATATTGGTTTTTAGTCCAGTCAATGAACGAAAAAAATTGCCTTCACCTCAAAAAAAATCCAACAGTTTTGAAACTTGGCACACTGACTAAGGGACGTCTGGTGATGACCCAAAAAAAAGTCCCCAAGAATCCGACGTGAGCTCTAGCGGCAGTTAAGAGAAACATGGAGTTTGTTTCAGTTGTTCACGTTTATCTCGAAAACTATTTGTCGTATCAAAAAATGTTGTTGCACAAAATTAAAGCTCATTAAATTTTATAAAAAAAAAGCTTCAATGAATTTTTTCGTATCTCTTATAGTTTATAAAATAACTCTAGCGGCAGTGAAGAGAAACATACGGTTTTTTCGGTTTTTCGGGTTTATCTTGAAAATTCTTTGTCGTATCAAAAAATAATCTTCTACAAAATTAAAGCTTATTAAATTTCCTGTAATATGATATTTATTTGTTTGTAAAAACATGTGTTTTTTTTACACGAAACTAAAATCATTCCTCTTCCGCCCATAAACTCTCCACCGTCCGACTATAATACACTTTACACTGCATTGCACTATTCTGGCAGTTTGTGTGACAAGTATGACGAAAAATGCCTGCTCGTAACATTTGACCTGCCTCTTTATATAAAAATAAATAAATCAATGCCGCAGCTTCATCTGAGTCCCGTCTATTAAAATGCGTAGTCACATTGGGTGCATTTCACCTGTTAATGTCCTATATTAGTTCAATAGGTTTTCTGATGAGTGGAAGTGGCCTGCAAGAGTTAATGAGTACTATATACGCCCCTGTTTCTGTTGAAAAGATGCTGCAAGGAAAAGCTTTCGCTAGAGCAGTTCGTGCTTTAATACTAATACAGACATCTTCAGCTAATATGAAAATGGAACAAGTCGGAATAAGCCAACATGAATTCGAGGAAATCCAAAATCTCGCGAACAATTTTCTTGATGAGTCTCCTTCGTTATGTGCACTAAAACAAAACCCTCATTTGATCCATCTTAGTGAGAAACTACAAACAAATTTTAACAAACTCAAATCTAATGGACCAACAGCAGCCTTAAGGATTCAGTTGTTTAATATGATTACATTGCTTAAAGATTTTATTCACGCTGAGCGGTCTGGCGATTGGAATCATCATATTAACTGTGTGAAGAATATTTTTTTTTTTTTTATAATAAGCGCACACTCAAAGGGATAAACTACCCTTATTATGTAGACACAGTGTGAGCACTAGGAAAGGGAGAGAGGGGTTGAAAGGAGGTGTCGGTGCACATTAGTTTTGAATTCCTGAACATTGCAATGACTAGGAAAGACAGAGTGTGGTAAGGCATTCCACATTCGCGTAGTACGGCTAAAGAACGAATCTCTGTATTTGACAGTACGGCCGAAGTTGGGCTCGAGGGTATACTGATGGGCATTCCTAGAAGCGCGAGTATTACGGTTGAACTGTTTAAGGGGAGGAATGTACCTGGCTATTTCACTGGAGCATAAGCCGTTAAAATAACGGTAAAACAGGGTCAGACAAGAGACCTTACGACGATGTTCAAGCGGAGTAAATGAACTTATGATGATATTATCATCTATCAATTTAAATGCTCTACGTTCAATACTATCCAAGAGGCTTAAGTAAGTTGCAGGAGCACCAGCCCAGAGATGGGAGTTATACTCAAGCTTTGGACGTATGTAAGTCTTGTAGATTACAGCCAGATCAGGAAACCCAAACACCTTGCGGCATTTTTGGCGACATCGCGTATGTGATCATTCCACAAGAGGTGGTTGGTGACACACATACCGAGAATATCGAGGTGTTCAGTCTCATTGATGCAAGTGCCATCCATGGATAATGGCAATGGGGGTATATCTCGCTTTAACGATACAAGACAGCATCGCGTTTTCGAAGCATTAAATTCCACGCGGTTTTTTAATCCCCATTGAACAATGCTGTTTAGGTCGGAATTTAATGAGCTTATCATATTTTGTCGTTGCAGTTCCACATCCGAAGAAGAGGGATGTGAGTCTGAAAACGAATATGAAAAGCTAAGAGTACTATCGTCAGCGAAACAATGTATTGGATTAGATGTTGCAGACAGGAGATCATTAATAAAAATGAAAAAGAGTGTTGGAGATAGAACAGAGCCCTGGGGCACACCAGCATTTATTTTATGGTTTTCAGACTTGAATCCATCCAATACTACTTGTATTGAACGATCCGAAAGGTAATTACTAATCCAATGAAGCAGGGATTCATGCACACCGAAAGCACGCATTTTCGATAAGAGAGCCTGATGCCAAACCCTATCAAATGCTTTTGAAATATCAAGTGCAATAATCTTACTTTCTCCAAAGCGAAGATTTGCTCCACTGTTCGGTGAGATGCACCATGAGATCACCAGTGGACCTATTGCTACGAAAGCCGTATTGCCGGTCATTAAGAAGCTTTCGATCTTCGAGATATTTCTTGAGCTGATAATTAATCAGCGTTTCCATGACCTTGGAAAGAAGGGACGTAAGTGCAATCGGTCGGTAATTAGACGGTGAGGAAGATTCGCCTTTTTTGGGGATAGGCTGGACAAATGCGGTTTTCCATCCGCTCGGAACGAGACCTGAGGAGTAGGACAGATGAAAAAGCTTACGCAGTGGTTTTGCCAGCGTTGAAGAACACCTCTTCAGAAAAATAGCGGGGATACCATCCGCTATGCTATGATTCCATATTTCCATGCCGCCAGACACTTCTCGTACGCCAATTCATCTCACCTGTATTTCCAGGACATGATAATACTGTCTTCTTTGATGACCCCAGATTACTCTGAGAAGAACTGACCGATTTTGGACAGGGGTGTGGTCGGACCAGACAATTGAACAAACTCTAATGTGTGGAATGAAGAGTATGGGTGGCTTGACACGAGGGCGTGGATTCACTGATGGTGTATCTAGCAAATGGGTTCTGGGGCTGACTGCTCCTCTTGAAATTTGCTCATTACCTGAAGAATTCACTGGCGTTCTTGTTTCTACTCGTAAGCAACAGCTTTCAAATTGGTTTCAAAGTCATCCTCCATTTCCAGTTACAAATGAAATCATGCCAATAGCGAGTGGCATCGTTGGAGATGATAAAGTATCTTGCTACAATGCCTATTCTCTAGGCATGCATGCAATGAGCCATATAGTGGGCCAACGAGTTTCAGAAGTAAAACTGTCGCAAACAAATCGAGCACTCCTTTTGTCCTTTATGTCGAATTCTGTAAAGATTCGAGGTGAAACTGTGGTAATAGATCTTTTGATGATATTCCAAAGAATAAGTATAAGTAAGCAGTCCGATGACGAAAGATTATAAACTTAGTTCTTGTAGAAAATTATGTTGCTTTATTTTTGAAAACTAAACCTAATGGTACGAGAAACCGTTTCCAAGATAAGCATGAAAAAAATACTTGTTTTCCTTCAATGTGGATGGAGTTATTTATAACGTAATACTATTTTTTCTTTTGGACATTCAATAAGCTTTAATTTTGTAGATGATTATTTTCTGATACGACAAATAGTTTTTAAGATAAACCCGAAAAACCGAAAAAATCGTATGTTTCTCTTCACTGCCGCTAGAGTTATTTTATAAACTATAAGAGATACGAAAAAATTCATTGAAACTTTTTTTTATAAAATTTAATGAGCTTTAATTTTGTGCAACAACATTTTTTGATACGACAAATAGTTTTCGAGATAAACGTGAACAACTGAAACAAATTCCATGTTTCTCTTAAATGCCGCTGGAGCTCACTTCGGATTCTTGGGGACTTTTTTTTTGGGTCATCACCAGACATCCCTTAGAAAGTGTGCCAAGTTTCAAAACTGTTGGATTTTTTTTTGAGGTGAAAACCTTTATTGACTGGACTATTTCAAAATTCTTCAAGTGCATTCTTCTCTTCCTTTACGCCTTCAAAGCACTAAGTATAATTTTGACAATCAAATTTCGTAATTAATTTTAACTTCCATTTCAATTACAAGTAATTAGTTATTGACGTTTTTTTAAGCACAATTACAAGTAATTGTAATTGAAAAAAAAAGTAATTACTTGTAATTGTAATTAAAAAATGCACTTACTAATTACATGTAATTACATGTAATTAAAAATTATAATAGGTTTGATTAAGTTCTTGAAGGTAAGCACTTTCAAATTAAAATTTGTATTTATTTATTAGTTGAAAGCAACACACATAAAAGAATTTGGCATTCCAGGACATTATTTTGTAATAAATTGTAAAATTTAATTGACGAAAATAATATTAAATTAAAATTATCGTGAACTAATTTCTGGTTTTTTGATAATTTCTTTTGTTTTCGAATGCATTTATGTAATTAAATTGCAAGTAATTAAAGCCTTTCAATTACATGAAATTAGTAATTGAAATTCTTCAATTGCATGTAATTAGTAGGTAATTGAAATTTTTTAATTATTATGTAATTAGTAATTGAAATTCTTTTTTTACATGTAACTAGTAATTAAAATTGTTCAATAACATTTAAAAGTAGTAGTAAACATGTATGGAGATTTCAAATATTGTATGAAATTTTGTTTATCAAGTGTCCCCATTATTACGGCACTAGCTGTACGTGTTGTGTAAGTGTACTTTCCATAATGTTCAGTGATAAAGTGGTTTTGTGGCATAGAATGGACAAGCGTTGATAGATTCATATGGGAAAGTGCCTGCCTGTTTGCCTTCCATCCATGTCCTGTCCTTACCGTGTCGTCCTAACCTAAATTTTATGCATCACGAACAGAAATACACAAAGTTAGTTGAGATTGAGATGTATCGCATATAGAGAGAAAGTGTGTCCTTGTCGTTTCGGTTCTTTCAATATATATTAAACTTTATTGTAGTTCTCTTGATTCAATTTATGAACAAAACCAAAATAAAAGGAGAACTCTATAACTTGAATTCGAACTGATAAAATAGGAACTACAAGGGAACTGGTGATGGTTTGTGTTTGGCTTTGGCTTTGGCTTTAGCTCCTGCGCTACGTTGTGCTGCGCCTGAAAATAAAGGACTAAAGTGAGATTTTGTTATGGGAAAATGCATTAATTTTAGTGAATATATAGAGACAGAGAGAGAGAGGGAGTGAGCAAGGATATGCCATGTCAAACTAGAGATTTAATATAAACATCACAATACAGTATCAAATAAGGACATATTCTATATTGCATATATACTCGACTCGTGTATTGGAGACATTGAATCCTGATGGTAAATGAATTCGATACTTCTACTTTGTTTGATGCGGGTTGGATGCGTCGATGATGATGATGATGATGATGATGAAGGCTGATGGTTTGGATAGCTCATGGCAAACTATGGCAAACTAGCAAGCAGGCCATCCAGGCAGGACTTCACTTATTCAAAGTCTAAGCCTGATGATGGGTTCATTCGCATTCAAATTCAGATTCAGATTCTGTGGGGGCTTCGTATCAATTGATGAATAACAGGTATGCCATTTTTCCATCTACCATATATGTACAAATATATGTATTTCGTACCTAAAGCTGCATCAATTTTACTAGTTCTTCACTAAGGAGGAAAAGTTTCAAAATGACTAAGTTCTATATTTTGTATCTAGATACAGGACATGTGTAGTGTATATGTATGTAGATATATATTTATATACACAGTTAGTAGGTGGTATAACGCCTGAAGTGATTGTGGTGAACAAACTGAATGAATGTTTCTTAATTGGAAAGTTCTGCGGATGGATTTGAATTGAGTGGTGACTCACTGAGGTGTTTCACAAAATTTTATTCACTTTACCTATTCTATTTAAAATATCCTACATCTCACATTTACTCGTATATCTATATGGACATTCATATGTATTTATATGGCTACAAATTTATATCCTACACTTATTCTACCTACATATTTCTATAACTGAACTGATGGTATAAGGTATTTTAAGGAGAATTTTAGACTGAAAAATCGATTGGTTTTTGTTTCTAAGGGGGCTATACAATATACCACTACCTATAAATTTGAAAGTGAATGCAGTTGAAAATAGTTCTTATTTCTACCTGAAATTTCTACCTATACACGTTTGTATGTATGGGATGTTGTCGATTTTAATTTATATTTTGTCAGGTGGCCAATTTTCAATTAAATATTTTGTTAGAAATGTGAGAAGATATATAAACAGAGAGAAATAGAGAATCCTTTGGATAATTGTTTTTGTCTTTCTGTGGGAATATTTCATACAAAACTTGGTAACTAGAGAACTGAGGTGTATCATCGGTAAGGGTATCTGTATGTTTAAATAATATGTTTCAAATGTATGCAAGGACTATAAATGAATGTATGTATGTAGCTATGTGTATGTGAGAACAAATCGAACCTTAAGCTGTTTGGAATTTGAAATTATGTCAAAATAAGTGAAAAGCTATACATAGTTTTTTTTTAAAGGTAGGTTTTAGTTAGATACCAGAAAATTATGCTTTAGTGAACTTGCTTCGGGTAAGGCCCGAAGAGAATGAGACCAATTTGTCCGAACTTGATTTTTGTATGTTTGCAGTTGACACAATTTTGTATTGTTTGTTTTTTTTTTTTGAAGAGGTCACCCTTTCCAGAGGTTCTATAAATGAAAATAGCATTTGCATTAAAAAATATCAAAACATATAATTACTTTGAGATTCTAATCAAACATGACATTACTATGGTAGAGAAGTTGAAAAAAAGTGAGTCCGGATATCTAAATGTCTGACCTCACTTTTACAGCCAATTAAGTCCAAACTTAGAAATTAAATTTTTAAGCACATTTGCGTTTATTGCTTTTTTAACTTCCCATAGAAAGTTATTGTAATGGGTCCGATTTGTCAAATTGAAAATTTTGACATTTCTCGACGTTTCAAGGTCCCTAGAGTCGAATTAAAAGATTTTTAGAAAGATGTCTGTGCGTGCGTGTGTACATACATATGTCCGTACGTTCGCGACGTGTTTTTCGTCGTCCATAGCTTAAGAACCAGAAGACATATCGTTTTCAAATAAATTTTGTTATACAGATAATAAGGCAGAAAGATGCAGAAAGGGCTCTCAAGAAAATTGCGTGGGTGGTTTTTCTTACCATAGCAGTTTAAAAAAAGGTGAAAATTTTGGTTAACCCTAAATATCTCATGAACCAATGACGCTAGAGAATTGAATTAAATTTTATATTATATATTGTAACGTAATACAAAACAATTATATTTTTGGAAAACAATCTAATTAACGTTTTTTTTTTATAAATCAAAAAAACTAAAAAAAAAAATTTGTCACCCAGAAAATTTTACGACTAAAATATGATTTCATCTCCAAAAACAATTTTGTACAACGAAGAATAATGTTTTTGACATCTGATAAAATTTTGAGAAAAATCTAATTGACAGTTTTTTTTATAAAAAATAAAAACCTATAAAAAACATTACTCGAAGTTGGTAAAAATTGAATTTCGACTCAAATATCTTTTCAAAAACTTGAGATTAAGGCTTCAAACTTATTTTATCTTTCAAAATATATTGTTTTAAACATTGTGAAAAATGTTGAGAAAAATCGAATTGACAGTTTTTTTTACAAAAAATAAAAACCAAAAAAAAAAACATTAATAAAAGTTGGTAAAAATTGATTTTCAACTCCAATATCTTTTCAAAATTTTGAAATATTAGCTTTAAATTACTTTTATCTTTCAAAAAATATTGTTGTCAACATTCATTAACATTTTGAAAAAAATTGAATTGACAGTTTTTTTTACAAAATATTAAAAACCGAAAAAAAATTTAACAAAAGTTGTTAAAAATTGATTTTCGACTCAAATATCTTTTCAAAAATTTGAGATAATAGCTTCTTACTGCTTTAAACTTATAAGAAATATTGTTTTCAACATTCTATAAAATTTTAAGAAAAATCGAATTGACAGTTTTTTTTACAAAAAATAAAAACCTAAAAAAATGTATGAAAGTTGGTAAAAATTGTTTTTCGACGTAAATATCTTTTCAAAAATTTGAGAAATTGGCTTCAAACTAATTTTATCTTATAAGACATATTGTTTTTAACATTCTATAAAATTTTGAGAAAAATCGAGCCGACAGTTTTTTTTTTTACAAAAAATAAAAACCAAAAAAAAAAACAATACTAAAACTTGTAAAAATTTACTTTCGACTCAAAAAGCTGTTTAAAAATTAAAAATATTGGCTTCAAACTTATTTTATTTTACAGAACATATTGTTTTCGATATTCAGTAATGTTTTTATAAAAATCCAACAGTCCGTTTTTTCATAAAAAAATAAAATCTACAAAAAATAGTACGCAAATTTGGTAAAAATTGATACATATAGACAAACTTTTAAGCAAGACAAATCGTCAGATGGGATGGGAAGTTATCAGTGTGTGTCGCATCCCAGCCTTTTTTTTTAAATTTTGTTTGTAAGACCAAAAATATGAGAAGTCCCTATATACAATTTTTTGGACAAAAACTGAAATTTCGAATTTTCTAAAACTAATTTTATTCTTAACGTGGCTTCTTTAATATAGACAAATATATTTTTGTAGTGCCCCAGAACGATATCCCCGATAAAAATGTTTTTACGAACTTTTGGACTGATTTCAATAATATTTTTCTGAACAAGCTTTATATTGTCCAAATAATATTTGATGATCAAATTTGTCTACTTTTTTGGTTTTAAAATAATTTTGTTTGTAATTTGATGTTTAAAAAAGTGTTCAACATGAACGAAAAATATTCCTAAACAATATAATTAAAACAAAAAAACCGTTTCAACGACTTTTGAATTTTGCTGACAAAATAAATGAAATTTCAATTTTTTAAGATATACTTATTTTGCAGGTTTATTTTTGAATCTTAACTTTAAGCTGTTTTTACTCGAGATATTCGGGACGTGTTTTTATAAATTTTGTTTGTACATCTTATGAAATGTTAACAACAAATCTCCATTGAGCATTGTTTTTAGTTCATCAAAAATCATATTCGTGTCGAAAACCAGTCCATGTGTTAATTCGTTTCCAAGATATTTTGATTGTTAGGTGTCATTTTGCTCAAAAGAATTTTGAATTTGTGTTTTTATGACATAGGGGAAAAAGAACAACGCCTTAAAAAAATATCTCCAAAAAAAGTCACAAAGCCCAAATAAAATGTCAAATCACTCAAACCAACTTTCAATATCGTAACACCCATTTGTAAAGACGTCATAACACCCACAAACATTTTGGCTGGTTGGGTTTTGAGACGCTGCCCCCTGCAACCCCCTTCTTGGGCTCACTATAGGATTTGAGATAGGCTTCCTGAAAATGAAATAAAGCCAAACATATTTGTTACGCTTTCTTGACGTTCTGAGTTTTTGGGCGGCCTGACATTTTATTCGGTTAATGTTTTAATTTGGGCGATCAAATCTAAAACTCAAAATGTCGTACTGCTCAAAATTAACAAAAATTTTGTCAAAATGCCCAAATGTTGAAACACATGACATCTTTTGAGCAATAAGTAAATTAGTAATTTGGGCGTTATGATATTTAAAAATTGATTTTGGGCAATATGACATTGATTTTGGGCTTTCTGGCCTTTTCTTCTGAAAAATTTGACATTTTAAATTTCATGGCGTTATTTTATTGGTCAATAAGACCGAACGCTTCTTTTTGTTTGGAATTTCATAAAACTCACAAAAGTTTTAACGTCTAAAGGTTCGTTAATACATATTGCCCAAATCGTACAGCAACGAAATGTTAATAAAATTATTTTTGGCGCTATGACATTTTTAATTTGGGCGATATGGTTGTGGACATAAAGACCTAACGCCGTATTTTTTTTTTGCTGTAAAAATGTTATACTTTAGATTTTTCTAAAAAATTAACTTAATGTCAAAAAAGTTATTGTTCTTTGTTAGGAAGCTATTTCAGATCTAGTATAATCTTCTGTATGTGAAACGTTCGAGATAACTTACATTTCTTTTATCAGTTTTCTTGTCAAAAAAATATGGTTTACATTTTTTTTAATTCATAAAGATTCTGTAGACAGTGTCGATAACGTTATAATTTCCTGAGATATTTCGAAACCAACCAATTTGTTCACTTTTTTTAAAAATCTTGTTTGATCTCGCAAATAATGGCCTTGGATGATTTAGACAACCAAATCGATGATTTTAATTAAGTCCATTGATGGCTTATAATGAGAAATACAGCTCAAAAACAGTTTTTAGAACTCATGCCATTAAAAGTCTTTTAAACAGCACTAAGACCATTCACGGTTATATAGTGTTTCCTCAAAATTTTAAAACAAATATGGTCCCAGGATGTAGCCATGTCAAAAACCATAGTCAATTTAAATAACTGTTTAATAAATTTTCGAAACATAAGGATTAAGTTTGCTCCAAAAACGTCCTCTGATAAAAGGACCCAGAAACTGGTCAAAATCCTGATCTTTTTCGAACTTTTCAACGCTTGTCTTATAACAAATCCTTAAGCCAATACAATTTTAGTGGATATTGACTCAAATACAACTGAGAAAAAACCGGGTTGTCTGCCGAGAAATACCCCATTCAACTTATCGGTGCCGTTCCCAATCAACAAATCTCAGTCATCTTCGATACCGAACAACACGAATGTTTTCTTTGATTCGAAATAATTTCCTTGATAACGTTCCAAAGAAGTGTACTGTCACTCAAACGTTTAAAAGCCTTTTCACCAAAAACTAAATAGCAGTTGAACATAAGTAGGACTTTCTGAGTGATTCCAAATTATAATTCACAACACTAAAGCAATCTTCAAATAACATCCTGTCATCTTCAAAATGTTGAGATATTTTAATAAATTAATAATTGAAATAGAATTCTTCTGGTCTCATTTCCAAAACATTACCTTCATATTTTCATTTATTGTTAAGCCCACTTCAGTGTCCATGCAAAGAGCCATTAATTTTCATCAAAAACTTATTCTCTTTTATTTTATTTATACTTATAATTGAAAGCCTACAATTGTGAGTCCAAAATGTACCCATTTGTGAATGAATTGTAGAAACTAAATAAAACCCTTTAATTTTCCACACAGAATAGACTCGAATTACCTTTTGCTTTGAAGCTAAATTAAATGCATAGCTATACGAGAAGTCCTCAAAATTACTTGTCATGAACCAGTCTGATATTATCCAACAGACACCGATATGGAACACGAACCATCATCGGATGGAGTAAGCTTTTAATTAACTTCATCTATCAAAATATTGTTATTTGTGTCTACTTTTCAAGAGTCGGCATTCTTCTTTCGCTTTAACTCATCATTAAATTCCCAACAACAACACCACTTGATATTGAAAGAAAACCTTCACACATGAGGAAGGACATTCGTCCTTTTTAATGTTGTTCATGAACTTAATTTTTCTAATTCATGCGTTCCACATTCAGAAACAAATGACAAAAACTAAGAAAATAATTTCGCAAACATACTGAGTGTATATAAATAGACACTCAGTAAAGAACAAACACGCAAAAAGGCAAAAACAAAAAAGGAAAGAGGAAGCAGGAAACAGGAAAGAGAAAAAAAATACCTTCTCTAAGGACAGATAAAGAAAAATGAAGACAGTCGATTGGACATTTATCACAGTGACATCCTTTTTCTTTCCTTCTTCCCAGACCAGCAGGAACCACACCGAACCATGATGTCAACCCAAAAGCAAGCAAGTCCGCATATATTCCACACTCCACACCAACCTCATCAGTGCCATCAGCCCACCACCCATCATCCCAATCCTGGCCAACACACACGAGACTGTATTTTTCACTTATTCTCATTTATTGCTCCCGATTCCATTTATATCCTGTTGTCAGACCACATCTGACAATATGGTGCCACAGAACACGAGTTTAACTTTTCCGATTCAATATTGAGACTCCCCCGATTTGCCATTATGGAACGAACAAAATGCTTTATGGCCATCGAGATGGAGATGGTGGACTTTTGGGCGGCTGCTGCTGCACAAAAGGACGAAATTGCAAAGACCAAAGAAAATAAAAGAAAAGAGAAAGAAAATCAACGACGACGTTGAAAAGACTTTTTTTCGATTCGATTTGTTTTGTTTTTTTGAGGGCAAAGTTCACGAGAAAACCAATCGGGGAAATATCCTTAATGTCTTATGTCCTTAATGCGATTGTTCTAGGCGAATGATTTTCATCGCATTAAGGTTTTCGATGCAAGAAGAGAGGAGAGTAAATTCCTTTTTTTATTTTTTTAAGTTTTGGTGAGCTTCTTTTCTGCAATGCATGTGTGCGATTGTGAATGTGAAGATCCTTTTTTATTTCATGTTCAAACGTAAGGATTTCATCTTTCGAAAAAAAGAGTAAAAATTAATGTGGAGTTGGGGGAATTTTTATTTTTATATTTTTTTCGGAAGCGACAGACATTTGACCCACATCGTGAAGGATTAAAGTTTTTACCTCTTTGCAATAAAAAAAAATGTATAAAATTTGATGAAAAAGGATATTTTCTTCTCGAATGTTGGTTATGGTGACATAGAAAAGTGCTTCCTATAATTTTATATTTTTTGAAGATTTCTGTGTTTTTTTTAAGGATTTGGTGTTGCTTTCGATAGAGATGGGTAAGGGGGGGTGGTGGTTTAGATAGAGAGAGAATTTCGATGACGAAAAAGCGACGATGGCGATGGCGGGCGGCGGGCGGGCGTTTATTATGACTTGTTGATATGTGACGAGAGGATTTTTCCTTGTTTTCTTTTGTTTGTGTTGAGTAAGATCCTTTAATAGGATTTGGCAATGTTGTAGAGTACTTTTTAAGTTAAGCTGTTTTGACACAAATTTTATATTCTATAGAAAAGTTGATGCTTTTTCCCATGGCTCAGGAAACTGCTACAACTTGACTTAGATTTCAAAAAAAAAAAAAAACAAAGACGATAGCGTTAAAATAAAGAGCTCATAGTTTGTTTTATAAGAAGTTTCTATACGGAAAGTCTGATGTTTGGTGCGAGAGCAAAAGACAAAGTAAAACAAAACTTGAGTATGATATTAAAAGGTTAAAAACTAATATTACATAGGTATAGTGTGAGGTTTCACAGCATCGTCTTAGATTTTTTTTTTTTAAAGAGCTCTCCTAAAAGTTGGTAGATAGAAGGTACTTGAGTATATAGTTGAATTTTCATGGAGCTATGTATGTTTATGGCTTAGGATATGAGGGATTACTTTGGTGCTTCTTTATCTTGAAATTTTTAAGTATAGAAAACTTTTATATTATAACGTGGGAAATTGAGAAATATTAAATGTTATTTTAAGAATTGAAATAAAATCCAGGTTATGGCGGTGTAGAGGAAGTAGTTAAATAAACATAGAAATTTAGTCGGTGTGATGTGTTTAAAGGAGATCTCTAATAAAACATTAAGTGAAAGAATTCTGGTATTTGGAGGAATTTAAAGAGATCATCCTGGAAAGTTAACTTGTTTTTCCACTTTTATGAGAAAAAAAAAATCGCTTTTTTGATTGAAACAAACGTAAACGGGATAAGATCTGAAATGAAAATATATGATTTACACTTTACTACAACTTATATTTTTTGTTAACTTCCAATTGGAAGTTGTTGATAGATAGATAGATAGATAGATAGATAGATAGATAGATAGATAGATAGATAGATAGATAGATAGATAGATAGATAGATAGATAGATAGATAGATATATAGATAGATAGATAGATAGATAGATAGATAGATAGATAGATAGATAGATAGATAGATAGATAGATAGATAGATAGATAGATAGATAGATAGATAGATAGATAGATAGATAGATAGATAGATAGATAGATAGATAGATAGATAGATAGATAGATAGATAGATAGATAGATAGATAGATAGATAGATAGATAGATAGATAGATAGATAGATAGATAGATAGATAGATAGATAGATAGATAGATAGATAGATAGATAGATAGATAGATAGATAGATAGATAGATAGATAGATAGATAGATAGATAGATAGATAGATAGATAGATAGATAGATAGATAGATAGATAGATAGATAGATAGATAAATAGATAGAT